>CAJUYI010002404.1:0-32296 GCA_910591695.1 Galerucella pusilla
ACGCGGATGGCCCGGGTTCGATTCCCGGCCGAAGTAAACGAGAGATAGACTCAGGAGAGAGCATACGCGCTCAAGGTACATAACGCAACGTAACGGTCAGATCTTTTGCGCCACGACCTCCGGTCACTCCCACCTAACGTAAAGAACCAGAGTTCCAATAACGGTAACAGTAACCTTACAAACAGATAATTAACGGACAGAAAAAACAGCTAGGATGCACAATCAAAGACGACTGAGGTTACAGATCACAAAACTGGAAGTCAATCACGATGAGAGTGCTCCAATAAACAAATGTCATATCCCTAAAGAAACCTGTGATGTTGACTTTTTATTTTTATGTCTCAATTCGTAACTCAATTTTCTCAAAACTGATGATTGCATCAAATAATGTTGTTAGGATCAAGTCAAGGTTTTCGATAACAGTAATGCAATAAAAAATTGTCTGCAATTTGTGTGAAAGAGCATTAGAAATTCTCCGTATTTCTGAGACTACCATTTGTGAAAATCTTGTTCCGACAACTTAAAAGCATATCTTTTTTGTACAGCTCTTACGCGATTTCATCATTTCACCTTCCTATTTGGAAGTTCTACTACTATGACAGAAATTTAAAAATTGTTGTGGAAGGAGAGTGTTTGCAGTGGAAAATAAATCAAGGATCTGTCTTTGAAATGAAAAGCTGGGCAAACAAAGAAGTGAAAATGTGTTCAGTCGTTTGGATTTTATAAAATGAGAAGTTTACTCTAAATGCGTATGTGTGTTTTTAACATTTTGGTCCGATGCTTGATGATTATTTTATGCTGTTAGCAATTAAGCTTTGAAAATGAATTTCCTTTTGTTGATTTAAATTTCTATAAAGCGTCTTCGAACATAATCAATTCTATATATTCAAATGTAGCAGTTGTCTGTCGGAAACACCTGTTCCCATTTATTTGATAAATGCAACACCCCATTCAGTTATATCTAAAATTATGAATAGAAGTCAGATAAAGACAAAATATCACATCACAGATCAACGGTGCTTATCTCCTCAGTACAAAGATTTTATCGAAAACTTTTTCATGTTTGAAATATCCTCCAAGTTAAACAGTGGATACCGTAAATTGAGAATTAGATTTATTTATTAATCTCCATAATTTGACTGTCCAAAATGTCTCCCATCTCGACGCAAACAAGCTTCATATCGATTTTGTAAATCACTAATATTTATTAATAGTAGTTGCTGTAATTTCTGGAAAACATTTTTGATAATTTCTTGTAGTTCTGGAATAAGGCGAGTTTTCGAGTGAGGTATTTTTTGCTCCATCGTGCCCCAAAATGTGTACATCAGGTGCGTCAGATCAGGTGAATGAGAGAGATATTCGAAGTCTATTCCTCGAGAAACTATTCTATTATCAAAATGCTGACAGATTATTTTCTGGGCTGCGCACTGCTATATGGCTCGCTGCTTCATCTTGCTGAAACCATTGTGTGCACATCTGTAGATTCCGTGCATGGCAAATGACATGTTTTCCCAGAATCCTCGTAAATTATGCTCAGCACTCGACCACAGTGAATTTCTATTGGACGTTTGTCCGCAGGATTTAGTCGAACTTGGACGCGGCATGGATAGCCACCATTTAATTTGAGCATGCAACGTGTAAACATTTCACCAATTTTGAGTTTTTTTGCGCACGATACTATTTTGAGGTGAATGCACAGCCTGGTCACAAACACGTCCTTCCTTTTCGTTAGTACAGACTGTTTTTTCACGACCTGAAGAACCTGGACGTTGAAACAATACACTTCCACTAAGACGAAATATTTCAACTACAGCTGATATAACACTTTTACTGGGGGCTGCTTTTTGTTCATGCTCTATTGATACATGCAGTGAGCTTGGACCAATATTGCGACAATTTCTGTATAAGTGGGAATAAAACTTTACCAAAAACACTTTTTCTCCTGTTATCAGGACCAATTTTATGTCAACTTCAACAGCAACGTATCATAGATATGTCAAATAATGGGGCTTAATACCATTTTGACAGATACATATTTCACTTCACAGCACCTTTCATTCCGGTACAGTTTATTTTGTTGAATACCGTACTTTAACTAGCAGACACAACAGACATTTTCCCCACCTCACTTTAGTTCACCAACGAATCGTTCTAGCCACAGATAACCCACTGGTTCTAGACACTCAGATGTTGAGTGTATTGCTGCGCAGCCTACTGAAATTCATTGTGAATCCTAGTAATCGGGAATAGACACAAAAATAATCAAATTTGGTCCAGCCGTTGAGGAAGGAGCTACATTACGTACAAACGAACAGAAGAGCCAGTCTAAAAGATTAAAACTTCCATACAATTTCTCTTAATTATTTCCCTTTTTTGTGTGACGCCTCTGAATGATATTTCTATTTTTCCTCGTTACAATCGACATCATGGGATATTATTTGTGTCGTATTCCTTTGTCTCGAGTTACTCTGAAACTTCAGATGTTTGTGACGAGTAGTCTATGAGCTAGAGCAAAGGTTGTTAAAGAGTGGTGGGCTCTTCAATATTCCAACATTTCTACTTGCTACTTAGGAGTCGAATTAATGATGTAGAAATACAAGCACCACTGTAAAGGCGACCTAGGTGTGAAGAGTCGGTGTACGAGAGTGGTTGTCAAGATGAGATGTGTTTCATGAGTTTATTGTTACGGTTACATTTCACGTACACTCGTACACTGTCTCCAGACAAATCATGGATTTTTAAAACATGGACGATATTCTATTCAATCTTTGTGATGATTTTTTTTGTCAACTTCAAACATGTACACAAAAAGCTCTCACTAACAACAAATTTTAAGTTTCGGATATCAAAAGTAATTGAATGTACATTGGTGGAATGCAATACATTGTATAGATTAATCTTGATTTCATGTAATTGCGAGACATTCTTCAGTAACATAAAGAGTATCAACGTCTGCAACTGAATTCAACTTCGTTAACATAAAGTAGGTAAGTGACTGAAAATGGAAAAAACTACGGTTTTCCATTTTTTATTTGTCTATAAAGTGTTTCATCATTTTGCAAAGTACTTTCATTATTATTTAATAGAATTTCAAGAAAACATATTTGTATTCTGTGTAAATATTAATTTATTAAAATCGCAGAGCGCTTTCGGCTGTTAAGCCATCTTCAGTGCTTACCTGCAAGTTAGTAATAAAGTTGGAAAACAAAGTTTTTTGTATAAATTACCTGACGAGTAAGTAATTCTTTATCCACTCCTTTTACATTTTCCAACTTTATTACTTACTTGCAGGTAAGCACTGAAGATGGCTTAACAGCCGAAAGCGCTCTGCGATTTTAATAAATTAATATTTACACAGAATTCAAATATGTTTTCTTGACTTTCGAGTCATGTGTACTCAGCTATAAAGTATTCACTTTAATAGAATTGGCATTGCAGAGCGTAGCAGAATGGAATGAGTGACAGCTTGAACTAGCGCATTGTAGATTGACTTTCGATACGTGTGCCACATATTTGAACACATCTTTCGGAACAATGAATAACGAACGCGGTGTTGCTTTCAAATGCTAATATCAAATATTTGAAGTTTTCTATCAATATTTTCCCAATTTCTCAACTATTATCGTCAATATTGATACTTGAATTCATAAATAGTTTGCAACTTATAGGCCAGTCGGTATGAGTCATTTTGGACCAAAAGTACAAGTAACTAGCAATACAGCTGATTTTTTTTATAAGTACCTTGAAGTATGTAGATTTATATAAAAAAAAGTTTACCAGTCTATCGATTTCCCAAATTTAAAAAAAATCGAAAAAACTTTTTTTTTCAAAATTGCTCTCAATATTTCACGCTAGGAGGAAGGTGGAGAAAAATACCACCGTGTAGGGGAAGTGTTTTGCAATAAAAAAGGTCCCCTGCGTTTTTTCCGTCTAGTCGATGGTTTGTCCGTAAAAAATTCGGTAAACTAAGTATGTGTTCCGCATCCGCGCGGCTCTGCTGCACGGCGGTAAAAAATATAAATATGCAATCAGAATTTTTTTCAATCTTCAGTGAGAGTTGAGGTTGTGAATAATAAATGGAAGGTGATAAATTGATTTTTATTGGAAAAAGGTATGATAAAAATTATATATCCTAAAATTATCATTATATTAATCTTTTTTCATACATTTTCTCCATATACATTTTGTTCGTTAAATATTAATCTTCATATTACATAACTGTCAAATTTTATTTTGAGAAAATAAAGAAGATTCCTACCCGAATCTATAAAAATCACTATTTTCGCTTACAACACAAAAAATCATTGAATCCAAAAATTTATGTGAATTAATTAATTTTGTAATTATATATTTTTGATCTTAGAAGCTTCCCCAATATTTATACGCAAACCCCATTAAAATTACTCCAGTTTTATTAGAGGAAAGGAGGCAAATATGGGCTACCCATATTATTTTTGTTTGTAAAAAAAACAAAAAAAAAATTCTATTTCAATTCCAAAGCTACCTAACGATAACTACATTAGTTAGTATCAACCTGTTTGAAGTCCACATTGATTAAAAAAATATGTAAATTCATTAATGAGTAAATAATGAAAATGTGCATTTTTGCGCATTTTGAATATAGACTCTAAATATGGGCTACCCCCAAAAATGTGTGATAAATGTATGAGAAATGAGATAGATGCGTGAGAAATATATTTTAATATTTTAAATTAAACAATACATGAAATAAATCAAAACTAATGTCTACTACTTGCAAAAATCACAAACATATTGTTCATTTTCGGCCACAGCGCACTCGTTATGGGCCCATAAATTGCACATGAAGCACTTTATCCAGATTTCACCGTGGTTATCCTCTGCAAAAGGTGCTTGGCAAAATATACAAGTCACGTTAGCTGCGTCCTTTGGAGACTGGGCATTTGGAAATTCATTGTAGTCGCTATCCTCATCTGCGGGCACATATTCCTCCTCATCCTCGGTGCTCGAATCAGATTCTTTTTTCTGGTTCTTTGTAACCTGCTTGCGTTTCCCCTTTTTTTTTATTCCTTTCTTTAATTTGTTTTTCTTTGCCTTCTCCTGTCCCTTTTTTCTTTTCTTTAACCTTGTCAAGAGACTGGAGCAAATCATTTTTATAAGGTGAAGAGGTTATCACCGAACACTTACTTGGCTTACGCCCACGATTTGAGGTTTTTTTCTTCAAAGAAGGCACAGGAGAAAGATCATATGGTGTTACCAGAGATGTTCGAGAAGACCCGGACCCAGATGTGGAAGGAGTTGATGGAGTTAACTTCTGAAATAACTTTCTTTTTACGCCATGTTCTGGACAAGGTCCTCTGAAAGGCGTGGCAGACTTTTTATAAAAGCTTGTTGTAGGAATAGCGACTAGCTGTGTATTACCTGCAGAAATAGGAACAAGCTGTGTATTAGTTGTAGGAATATCAACAAGCTGTTTGTTAGGCCCAGAGGGAGAAGTGGGAGAATTAGACGATGAATTGCTCTGGTTTGAGCGACGATCAGGTGTTATCTCAGAGTTGGTAGATTTATCGTATGTTGGAATGTCAGAATTTGTAGGTTCATTCGAATTGACACCAGAGGTTGAAGCCACCATCATCTCATCCTCTTCATCACTAGCGTCATCAGGTGCGACTGACGTAGTCTTTTCTGCTTCAATTTCAGCTGCAATGAAATCAGCATCTGAAAATATGTTTTTATTCAATGGATGAATGCCTGTAGCTCGGAAACCATTAACAGCAATCTCTCCAGTTTGGCATTTCAAATAGGCTCTCCCAAAGAGCTCTGACACATCAAATGGACTTAGTGGGCGATTATTGTGGCGTAGCCAGACCCTGATCTCTTCGCTGTAGTAAGACTTAAGAACTCCCATGAATGTTTTGTCCAACGGCTGGAGTTTGTGGGTACAATGGGGAGGTAAGACAATTATAGTCACATGATTATCTCTAGCTAAATCTATGATTTGAATATTGCGTGTATGGCTGTAATGGCCATCCAAAATAAGCAGGACTGGTGATTTCTCTGTGGGTTTCACTGTGTCAATAGAATGTTGAAACCATCTTGTAAAAATATTACTTTGTATCCATCCACTGGGGTGCACCTCCATAATGGCACCTGGAGGAGCTCCTCTCATCAGTTGCTGGTTAATATTTTTTCGTGGGAATATCATCATTGGTGGGATGAATTGTCCAGCAGCGCTCATCGCTGCCACGAGGGTTATTAATGAACCCCTTTCAGCAGAAGTTAATGATGCAATTTGTCGTTTCCCCTTTCGGCCTACAACCTTGTTTTGTACAACCGTAAGACCTGTCTCATCAACATTGAAGATACGTTCAGGGGGGTATAAATGTTTGTCATATTCTTTTTCCAGAACATTAAAGAAGGATGCAACATTTTCTTTGCTAAAGCCTCTTGCTCGAGAATACGATGTTCCCGTTGGTCGTCGTACTGATAGCTCTTTATGGCGTTGCAGGAAAAGTCCTAGCCAGGCTCTGCCCGCCATGTTACCTCCAAACGGATGTTTGATGTTGTTCCTGGTAGCTAAAGTGTACGCCATCCTCCTAACGTCTTTTCTGGTTAATCCATGAAATTTAGCTTCCATCTCTAAAATATAACGAACTAACTCGTCTTCTAGATCGTTCCCTAATATAGCTTTACGCCCTAGCTTTATTTGGGCTGCTTCAATTGGCTGTAGTTCTAGCTTTTTTGCAGAACGTTGCAACGTAGAACGTGGTACCTTTACCATTTTTGAAGCTTTTAGCGTACCCATTGCATGCTGCCTGACAGCTATTATTGCACGTTCCATATCTCCCACATTCCATTTTTTTCTTTTTTTACCATCTTTCTGCTGTTTGGTTGACATCCTGAAACAATTTTGTAATATATTTTACATAGTTCTAAATATGGGCCACTAGCCCATAATAACAACAAAGGCATAGCCCATATTGCAAACATGCTGGCTTCACACAACAAAAGAGGTTATGTCCAAAAGTAATCAATTTGAAGAAAACTAATTAGCATACAGTAAAGGCTAATTATAGGGCTTCAACGTGAAACAGGCGAATTTTTAAAAATATTGTTCATTTTTAAGTAATTGAATTTATAAACTTACCCGAAAAAGTTTTGACACTCACAGTAACTGACAAACACGTATTATAAATTTAAACTATTTTCTACTGTGGCGCCATCTCCACGGTAAACATTTAACTTCCCCAATTACCGTTTGCGATAGTCAGATGTAGAGATCTGCATCGAATAGCTGAGAAACCTACCTAGCCCATATTAAGAGACCAGCCCATATTTGCATCTTTTCCTCTATAGTTACAGAATTTAATATATTTATTTTCTTGTAATTTCAAGATTCCTAAAATTTACAAAATAATGAAAAGTGCCGTATTCCGTAATTAGGAAAAATTATCCGTGAATTTTATCTATGAAACAAACCTCCTTCAAAACATTGTTCCAATGCCACCTTATTATATAATATATTTTTTATTGAGATACTTGGTTTTTGATTAGAATTGAATATTTATATTATATATATGAGTAATTTGCTAAAAATGATTAAGTGCTCTGACAAAAAATGCCATCTTGAAGCCGACACTTTCCTCTTCCAAACACCGTATTACAATTATTTATATCTACATTATAACTGTACAATAGTTTATAATGTACTTCGCCGCGCTTCAGAAAATAGAGTTGCGCGGATGCGGAGCACATACTTAGTTTACCGACTTTTACATACTTTAAGGTACTAGTGGAAAAACAATCAGCCGTATTGCTAATTACTTGTAGTTGTTACCCATATCGTCTGGCCTATTATTGAGAATATGAATGGTGAATGAATAAATCTGAAGTTCGTAATTTTCAATTGACTTTTATTGAAAAATTAACGCACTAGTGTATAATAACCACAATGCAATGGGTCACGTGTGGCCTAAGTGCTGTGAGCCTACACACTCACCCTCCCTACTCTACAGATACAGATAATAACTTAATAACGTCAAATAAGCAAAAACAAGAGGAATAGAAACAGTCACCGCTTCTTCAAGACCAGGAGCACCTTTTACCACATAATATTTAGCATTGGCATTGGAAATTCGTATTATAACTTTGCAAAACCATTTACGACAGTCCTCACATTTCGTAATTCAATTTACTGCTTTTTTGAAGCTCCAAAGAAGGCTTCTCATGTTCCAATGTTCTACGCGCTTTTTATCAGTTTTTATATTGGTTATCAACGCCTCCTGATATAATTTAAAATAAATTGTTTCGCAATGTGTTTAAAAACCTTCATAGCACACATGAACTAGATGTGTACGCCAGTCTCAAAAAAATCACGTACAACCTCAGTGTTAGCAGTATAATGCTACTGATCCGGATCCCTGTTAAACATCGGATGGCAATCGTATCGTTGATACATAAGCTAGGAAGCTCGCAATAGAACCTCCCAAGAGTCTTCCAATCTTCTTCCACGAGATGGCAGTTCTAACGCGTTACTAAAAAAGTTATGCGCTACTGCAAAAAAATCTCCACATTTGAAGTAAGTTGCTAATATTTTAGTTTAAGTAATTGAATTGAAAATGCGTTAGTTATGGCAATAGGTTCATTTATATTTTCAAATGTACTGCTCATAGTTTGGTGACCTTGGGATCCTATCATTCTTCCTACCTCTCTCATTATATTTTCAAGTGGAGGCACAATTTTACTACTTATAGGTCAGTGATTATAGGAAGCTGATAGAAACGTGATAAAAATTAAATTAACAATACAACCTTAATTCTGCTCCAAAGCTGTATAACCCTACATATTATATAGTACAGTTTACTAAGAGATTTTCCATTTATTGTGAAACTTAATAATGCAGACATTTCCAAAACAATTTTAAACTTTCTCAAGTAGCCGAATTACATATTCGAGTATTGTAGCGAAAGGGTTGAAGGCAACCTAAAATATTCAATAACCTCAACTAATAGTTTACCTTTTTGGTAGTTAGTGAACACTATAGATATTCTTGCATTAAAAGCTTTCTATTAGTAGTGCGCGCTTTCAAATATAGCTGATATGAGGAAATGCACTAATAATGCATTATGTTGAGCAAATGTAGGCACTGTACGGATAGCGGACCAATTACCAGAACTGCATTGTTCCCTTCACAAGCTCATTGGATAATCGATTCTCAACAAAGCTTTCTCAAATCTCAACAAGATATCATCGAGGCAATATAATATTTAACTTGCTACATTGTAAAAAATTCAATGATTGTTTATTCAAATTAAGCAAAATAAGTTAATTTTCACTTATTCCACAAACAGCAAAGTACAAAATCATTTTTATGCATGCACACTTTTACATGAAATGCATCCAGATAGTGATATCTCTCAATATACAGTGAGCAGAATAGAGAGAAAATACAGGGAATTAAGACACGTTGTGGTTTCATTGCATGCAAATATTTAACAAGATGAAATTTTGACGATCCACACCAAAAACTATCAAGAGATTCGGATACAAAATCGTTTTATCGAATGGTATTGTGAAAAATACAATTATTAAAATAGCTATTTCTCATTTTACCCATATTTTCTTATAAAGATGTAAAAATTCCAAGCAGAATATAGTTCCGACACACTTTACTATACTGTGCGCCAGTTCTTAGACACAACAGAACAGTGGAACAGCCTGCTGGATCACCCGATGTGATTATTCAAATAAAATCTTCCATATTGCTAGATCAAGCATGATATGCTGATCATAACACAATAATGACAATAATGGACAATGGAGAACAAATTGTACATCATTTGTTGAAGTGTATTGTTGATAAAAAAGTGTAATTAATATTTTTTGCATTTTGTCCAACCGGGATCTCTCTATATTTCTGTTTATTTAACTAATAATAAATTTATGCGTTACGTTATGGACGCACTGTATAATATTGGCGGTGGTAATGTGTCGGTGGATTTCGTGAAGTAATTTCTATAAAATTTGCATTTTTATATTCAACGATCATCTAATCTGGGTTAATAGAGTCAATAACTTATTACGCATCTGCCACATAATTACTTCTCGATTGTGAGCTTCCTCACGCGAAGTTGAATACCCAGCAATTTCGTTCTGGTTATCGACAAGCAGCTTTCCTTCACCTATCACTCAACGCAATTTCACATGGCTAACATACATTTTTCCAAAACGTCATTAATATTTGTATTCAATAGTGATAGGGGTGAGTGAAATTGCCGTCAGATATCACAATGGAAATCCGTTTCTTGTTTACATATGTTTACATTGTTTACAGAACAGGAGGATCCCAGTATAAATTCAACTTTCTTGTTCGTCCACTTTGGCATATCTCCACTCTCAGTTCTCATTGGCTTCCTTTGAAATAGACCGACACTTCAACGATTTTCATTTGCATACTGCTGGCTTATTGGCACGTGCCAACGGCCGTATCTACATATAACCGGTTTGCATAGTGTGAACACGCCTTCATAATTATTCTGCAACATTTTCAGTAGTGTAGGCACCTGCTTATTTGCACCTATTCAGTTCCCAGTTTGTAAACACAAAGCTTGAGTATGAAGTAATCAGTATTGATCGATGCACTCTAAACAAGTATCTATTTGTAAATATTCTATATTAATTTTCTGCTCTCGGATTGATGTATTTACCTAGCATCTACTGAAATCAGAACAGATTTATTCAAGTTAATCCGCTTTTCGAATTAAGACAGCTTCTTTTATGAAATAAATTAATGTGTGCTTGAATATTATAATCACGATTCGAAATTGAAATGTATCATTCACATGAAGAAAAAGTAGGGCAAATAGTACAGCCGGATAAGCCCTTGGGAAACAAAAATGTTAGAAATAGTTCCCATGGATTAAGGATAAGTGGATCATTCTTATGTTGAAGCTGACCCTTTAAAATCGTTTTGAACATGTGGCGGCGTATCTCGAAACCCAAATATTTTTGTACGATAAAGAATATTGCAAATTGGATAATATTAGCAAGTGTTTCGTGGAGTATTTTTTATGAAAACGTTTCAACCATAAAAATAATAATGTCAGAGATTTTTTCATTTTGAAAATAGAATAAAAATGCAATCCTCAAATTAAATAGTTGACATTCCAATATCATGGCTTATGAGTTAAAATTGGGAAAGTGGAGATATTGAGCTAAATGACTATACTCAACAATAGACCGGTAGCCCATGACACATGTAGGATTCATTATTTTGAGTGGAAGCCGTTTTCAACATCTAGCTTAATGTGAGAACAATCAGCATGGGACTATTTCCCACGACCCAAACTTGCTAATCGACTCTACAGAGGACACCTAAAATCTTTAAATTCTCACGTTACCAGTATAATTAATCAATGGATGCCATACGGGGTATCCCATAATTTGAATAGTCATAATTACTCACATTCATTGCAAAACTACTTTATCAGTTTAATGAACAAATTGGTGTATTTGATACAAAATATGTTGATTATTCAAGATGGGTCACATTATGCGAGAGAATCCAGCGCATAGTTAAATACTAACTTTTTTGAACACTGCATCGGTCCATTCTCTTAGCCCATTATCTTGGCCCCCACGTATCCCAGAACTCAATCCTCTCGATGGTGTATGGAGTGCAATGGAAAAGCTTGCTTATATAAGAATGTCATGAATATCCTCGAAGAACTTTGGCAAGAAATGAATGGAGCAGCTTTGTACTTTGAACCAATGACGTTATTTAAGATGGAGAAAGTATGGAAAAAAAATGAACATGTCGAACATTTTCTTTACACAATATGAAAGCGTGAGAGTCATTTGTGTAGTTCAATTTTCCCTTTTATTTAAACAGCAAAAAAGTTTAGTGTACATCTCTGCTGCATACGAGGCCTATATAGCGCCTTCTACTACATACTCCGAAAGAGTACAAAATTATTATTTATGATTTTTTATATTCAAAAATACGCCACCGTCAAATTTTTCTGCACACACGTCAAAAAGCGTCAAAGTTAAAAAAAATTTACACCGTGTAGTAAACTGAAGTTTATACTATACTTTTATATACAATTACTTAAGGACCCTGTATATATTCTAGTATAAATCCCAACAATTGCACTCTGATATTATTTAATATGATCTACTAAATAATATCATCATTTTTCATTTAACAAATCTGTTTGTGCGTAACTAAATTATCTACACCTTCCGAAAGATCTCTATAAATAAAAGAACGAAACATGGAAGCAAACTAATACATTTTTTTATCCTTCTCGTGAATCTAAAACACAGTCACATTCGCATTATTTCCCACGTCACGACCAAACCACACAATATTTGGGTCGCTCGAAATTGAATCGAATTGTCAATATGTGAGCTGATTAAAGAAACACGATTGAGTCTCCAAGACTTTGGTCCTGTTTTTGCGAATTCACTATTTGTGGTACTAGACCAGGATATGACCCTCTTAACCATAGTAATAATGTTTTATTGTAATGATAGATATATTCCACAAATGCATGTTGTGAACGTTTTTTTGAAACATAGGCAAGGCCGAGATAAATAGAATGCATACTGCAAACTATACTGTACTATCCTGACAAGGCAACAGTTAAAATATTCTTGGCGACGATCCGGTGAAAAGGTGATGGTAATAGACACATCCTTATGTCGATAACGTGAGCAAAAAAATGAGACAGTTCCCTGGATTCTGCATAATTTTTCGAAAAATTTGTTGAAAATTGTTAATTGGAATCAAAAATTGGTGTTTTTTCATATTTCTGTGTATTCAGAACGCAAAGTGAAATCAAAATATATCAAGTTATGTTTAATTGAAAGAGACCATTTTCTTGGAAAATACTCTATCCAATACTTAACATTCTGAAAACATTGTTCAGTTAAATCGGTACCTCTTTATTGCTTTCATTTCAAAGGTATTTGTGATTAATATGAGCCAGAAACTTTGGGAGAGAATCGAATTTATGTTTAAATTAACTTTCTTTAAACCCCTTTGAGTCTGTATCAGTAACATTTAAATGTTTGTTTTCAGGGTTGAGGTACTGGCCTAACAGTAAATTCAGAAGTGGTCGCGATGAAAATCGAAAAAGATAGGAAGGCATTCACGAGTAGACTATATATTTTCTCGATAGCTAGAATCGGTACATATAGCGTAAAATATGTGATTCTTACAATCGTCTTCTCGAAGAACACCCAGATAACATTTTAGTCGTTTAATTTAGATTATTATTGAAAATATTTCCTCCAAACAAATGATTTCGATGAAGTTAATTATTTTATATTGTATAACAAGCCATAAACTTTACCAAACAAAATTCATAAAAATAGCATGAGCAATAAGATCTCCAAATTGAACTTTATAAGAAATAATATTTCGTGATTTCATATATAATTTTGCTTAGCAAATGCAGCCATTATGCACAAGTGTATTCAATATTTTCTGTACGTTCCTTGTGGTGTATTCATTATAAGAATAATTTCATTGTATCAAGAATATGTATTTTCGATAATAATACAAGTGTGTTAATGATTATCGAAATACAAATTTCTTCGACTTTGAGAAACAAATTATTGTTTGGAAACAGCACGAGCGCGTAAGCGCGAGTGTGGTTTCCTGTAAACAATTTGTTTCGAAAAAGAGAATAAATTTTCGATAATCATTAATTACACGAGTTGTATTTGTGAAGATTATTTCTTGATACAGTCATTGTGACGTTTCTTTAATAATTTGACATTTTCTGTCAGTCATTAGATTTTTTATATCGAATAAAACAACTAATGACAACGCGAAACACGCAGATAGGAAAATTGCATGTATCCAATCAGGTGCCGAAATACAAAATCGGAAACATGGTGTTTTCAGATATCAATCTTCATATTTAAACCAATCGAAGGTGCGTATTTTGTATTGAGTGAAATAATCGAGGTAAGCGGAAACCGTAGAGATGTAACGACTGACAACAGTTAAATTTGCAACACAGATAATGTCATGATGACAGGGCTATGCAGCGAATATTACCGCTATTTTACTAAAGTGGGTAAATACCATGGCAACGGCATCTTTCCTATTGACAATAAAGTTACCTGCAATTACCCTGACAAAATCCACGAGATCTAATTTTTTTCAGGATTAATGCAAATTTTGTTAACATGGTTCTGATATTTATTCAAAATGTCATCGTGTTATTTTTTATTGGGAACCGTGAGATGGGTTTGGACTTTAAACAAAAGCAACTTCGAGGTAACCAAGAAAAGAGAAAAAAAGTTCGAAAGTTTTTACAAAACAAGAATTATTGGAAATGACGAAAATTCACGACGAAGACCACAGATACTCCAACTTTATCTCACCTACAGAAAAAAATGTTTCACTTATAATCTCTTGAACTCCAAAGTAAACTATTCCCAACAAGAATTAGGCCTGAAAAGAGAAGCTACGGGACGTATCGAATACAATATTCAATAACAAAGATCCTTCTCTTATTGGGAAAAAGAAATGCCTATTCAGAAATCATAAGTCCATTCGAATTGGAAATGAGAAATTTGATACAATTGGGATAAGCAGCATTTCAGAATGGACCAAACTCTCATAAAAAAAATTGACGTATATGCTAAAAAATTCAAAGTAAACAAACCACATCGCTCTTTCAATAATTCAGCCCTTGCAAAAAAGGTGTTGGTGACCAATAAATTAAGAAATCAACAGGGCATTCCCATGCCAACTCTTTGAAACCTTATTTGCATCATTTAAAATTGATTGACAACTCACATACAAAACTATTGTTTTATGTTGTTCTAATCAATACCATGAGAATTAACCATTAAGTATTTGATTGGATAGTACGCACCTTCTCGGCATCCAAAAGATGGTTAGTCACGGAATATTCGCTGCAACTGTAATAAAAAAATACATAATTATTCATTAAATCGAAGGCACAGGGGAATGAAACATGAAAACATCCAACAGAAAAAATTTGATGAAGGTTTTATATCGGGTTGAGCCTATAAGAATAGGTTCTCCACGTTGACTCTCTGCACAACTTTTATTTCCGAAAAATGGAATTATGACTGATAATATAATTGGCAGGATCGCCATGTGTTGTAGGTTAGGATCACCATGAGCTGGTGGAAGTCCGAGTCCTTTGGGAGCGGCTCAAATAGTCGTATGAAATTTACATGATTCACTGGGATGATGTTTATTATATAACTCAACTGATTACAATATTTCTGACAAGGGCTATATTTAAGCCTGCTATATATATATATATATATATATATATATATATATTATGTTAAATTTTTATAATCTTGGTATAATAAATATATGTTTAATTTTTATTTTATTCTTACTTTAAATATAATTACTGATTACTGTTATTTCATAAGCTTATTAACTTTGGGCTTTTACAACTTACTTCAATACCTCGGCTACAGCTCAATAGATGGCATGGACTTTTCAATTGAATTTAATATTAATTTTTATTTATTAATAATTTTAAAAACGCACAGGATTATGAGTAAGGCCTTTATTTTCCGCAAAATATTTTAAGGATAATCAAATAAGCATGGCATTTAAATTAGTAAACAATTTAATTACTTCAACATATAAAATATGAGGACATAAAATGGAGGAAATTACATTAATAAAATTTTAAACGTGATTGCGCAGATATCGAAAAATAAGAAACGGACATTCGTTTTTCGTTGAAATAGAATTTAAGGTTATATTTTGAATGAATAAGAAGGTATGATTTCCACGTGGAAAAATATCAAAGAAAACCTAAGAATAATGAGAAACAATTGTGATGAACAATTTAAAAGTAAGTGAATAAATCTAATAACTAATTATAGCACTTTTATAGGCGAATTTATGCACAAAGAAGTATATTGTCTTACCACAATTCAATAGTTTCTATGCGATTTCAGTTATGGATAAAGCTGTAAGGTTTTTGACCTGATGCAATCTGGTCAGGATTACAAAACTGTCTTCATGAAATTTGATTGCAAATTTCTAAAAATTTATCTGTCACAGGAGCTGAGGTTGATATATCCTTGAATATTCATTCTGGGAATAGCGGGACACAGGAACAATCCTAATTGATGCTCAATATTTTGTTACGGACAAAATATGAAATTTTCAATATAAGGTAGGTACGTTTTTATCTTATTGTTTCGCAACAGTCAATTTTAATTTAAAATTTATGTGGCAGGTACTTATTAATATACAGTTTAAAAAAAATCTCACCGATTTCTAAAAGGAATCAGGATGCATCGTTCTCAATTTTTGCCAGAGAGAAAATCAACAACATTCTTTTTTTTTCTCAATTTATTGATAGTCCTCCCTCTTGGATACCAAAAGTTTACTTCCTGGATACCAAAAAGTTTCTTCTCCTCCCATTGGTGATAACTTTCAACAGGATCCTAACAGGCAATTATTTTGATTGCCACTTTGATGTCATCAATCCATGTGACGTTTTTACTTAATTAAATATTGCTAAATTTTGTATACAGGAACAATCACAAATTAACTAATTTACAATGTAAATGCTAAATTAAAATATTGTTATTATTGCAAAACTATTGTACATAACTATAAAAGAATTTTTATTCGCAACAACATGAACAAATCTATGAACTGTCATAAAATATTTGTCCTTTCTAATGGATTATTTCTATGATTCATATATTGAACTTTAGATGACAGTTCAATATTTTTTTAGAAATTTGACATACAGGGTGTTCTTTTTATAATTGTATATTGTTGGAAAGTGTGTGCTTATTAAGAATGAAAATTTTATTACAATATATATATATATATATATATATATATATATATATATATATATAGTGACTATCTACCCCAAGAGGGGTTTAGTCGCCGGAGCGGCTTTTTAGATCCTCCACTGTTTCCTATCGGTTGTTTTCGCCTTCCAGTTTCGGATACCTAGACAGTTTATGTCATCTTCAACCTCCTGTAGCCACGTTGATTTTGGCATCCCTCTTTTTCTTTTGCCACTTGGCTTCCTCTCAGTCATCGCATAAATTGTGCGGTTTGGACCTGCTCTCCACACATGTCCCAACCATTTTAACCTTTGCTCTTTTATTACACTTATGATGTCCCTCTGGATGTCTATTTCCAGTTCTTCATTTGTTCTTCTTCTATATTCGATTTGAGTTATGTTCTTGGGTCCCAGTCTCTTAGTATTTTTCGTTCAAAAATTTTCATGTCTTCTTGTTGTTTCTTTGTCATTATCATGACTTCAGCTCCATACGTTATTGTTGGTCTAATTATTGTTTTATAAATGTTCATTTTAGTATTTTTGCCTAGAAATTTACTTCTTAATAAATTTTCATTTGCCTGGAAGACTCTGTTCGCTGCCATTATTTTCTCCTTAATTTCCATTTCTCCATCCCTATTGTTGGTTATTGTAACTCCTAAATATTTTATTTTATCAACTTCTCCAAATTTGAAGTCACCGATGCTATTATTATTATTGTTTATTAGGTGTTTGTTCACAGTCATTATTTTTGTTTTTGTTTCATTTATTTTAAGGCCCATTTTTTTACTTTCTTCCACAATTTCTTGAAACATTTTTTTCATAATTTTTCTGTTTTTTGCTACCAAGACTAAATCATCCGCATAAGCTATCAATTGTCCACCCCTTGTCCTTAGGTTTCCTTTGTCTACGTTTCTGACTACATATTCCAGCGCCAGATTAAATAGAGTTGTTGACAGAGAATCTACTTGTCTGACTCCTTTGTTAATCTCGACCTGCTATATAATATAAATAAAATATAATGATGATTGAAAATGAACTACATAGAATGTGAATCTAATAATGTGGAACAATTATTGATGTGAATGCCCACTTGTATACTTCATCACCATTCATACATCTGCTCTATGTCAGCTATCCTTTCACGTGACCTTTTACTGTCACGTTTATGACCTAACGTGTCTTTTTACTATACGACACTTTTCAAACAATAACTCATTGCATTGTTTCCAAAATAGATATGATACGACATTGAATTATTTGAAAATAAACAAGTTCAAGGAATTTAAGTCTTGGTTTTCTTTTTATGTAATGCCAAAAGACATCACATAATATTTTATGGGTTTAAGTATCATGATCTGTTAGAGTTGGACCTAAACGATTCAGCTGCAACTACTAACCCTTTACGGATGATGACATATTGCTACATTCAACTGCTGCTGCTACACGCTAAAAAAACACACAACAGGTTCGTTCCAACTGGCGATAGAACCGATAGTGGTTGTCAGTTTGTCCTGAGCGGCAGATCCTTCAACTTAAAATTAACCAACATTTTTAAAACTTTATAGCCTTCATAGACTTGGAGAAAGCTTTTGATAAAGTTTGTAGAAAGAAAATATGTGACATACTAGAAGAAAGGAAAGTTGATAAAATCTGATAGGAGTAATAAAAAGTATTTACGGAAAAAAACATAAACTATATAATCAAAAATAACCGAACATCTTGAACATTTGAGACAAAACAGGGATTAACGCAAGGTGGAGCTCTAAGCCAACTTTATTCAATATTTTCATGGACCACACAATAAAGCAAACAAAAACAGATCCACAGGTACTTTCTGTAGGTATGAAAGCAACTTAGACCAGTTAAGATACGTGAATGTGCATTTTCTGACGATCTAGTTATAATGGCCAATACAGAGAAAGGTCTTCAAAAAAATATAGACATATGGAATAGAACTCTGAAATTGAATGGAATGAAAAATGCAAACAAAACAAAAATAATGATGACAGTGAAAAATCAAGAAAATGGAATACCTATAACAATCAACGAAAGTATAATCCAACAGGTTACCCACTTTAAATACTTAGGAACAACAATTGACAGCACTGGTGAACAAGATAGGGATATTATGGAGAGAACAGGAAAAGCCATAAAAACTCACCACATGCTGAAACCTGGATTTATTAATAGGAAGGAAATCTCAGAAAAAACCAAAATGACAGTATTCCAAACAACTTTTAGACCGATACTCACTTATGGCAGCGAAACGTGGATATTGGACCAAAAAATTAAGAGTAGAATACACGCTATAAAAATGAAATACCTGAGATCTGTGTAGGGAATAACAGAAAGAGATAGAACAAAGAATGTAGACATAAAAGAGGAGCTATATAAAAGAAAGACAACTGAACTGGTGGAGAGATCTAAATGGAGGATACAAGACTAGTTGAAAATGTATGGGAAGCAAAGGTGATTGTTAAAAGAGACAGAGGTAGACCCAAAGAATCCTGGGATCACAACATAGCCAAAACAATGAAGAAAAGAGGAAAAACAATTAGCAAGAAATGGAAAGAATGGGAAACTTTTGTTGAATCTTGAAATATTGAGAAATCTCCCTACACCGAAAGGTAGGAAGGAATAATTCGATTATATATATTTAAAATTTCAATGTTATGAATACTGTTAATCCAGAAAGAATTTCAAACCAAAACATTTCCAAATGCTCACATATTTTTTTTTATTAATCCCTCAAAAATTCATGGGAAAAATGGCTTTTGTGAAGTGCATTTATGCACGCACACCAAACTTATAAGCCTTTCTATGCGCATAATTCAACTTTAGATTCAACCTACCGATATTATGTGAACTCTAATCAGCTTAAAATAGCCAGTCAAGTGCCAAAGGCGATTATATTAGTTTAAACGTTAATACTATGAAAACTTACTGGATATATAGTGATTAATTACTTTTAACCGGAAACTGAAATACACAGTAGTTCGTTGAATTATTAACAAGACAACTATATTTCGGAAAAGTATGAAAATCTCACTCCTTATTATAATACAATTGACATCAATGGCTCCCAAATTGTTGATGAGCACAATTATGTATATTTTCTTCGTGTTTGACAATAACTTCAAATATCGAATATCAAAGTACGTTATAGGGCAGATCTACAGTTAAACAGAATAGTTATACTTATGAATTATGAGAATAGAATTGAGATACAACACCGTGAGCCGTTTGAATTGTTAGCAAACTACCTCTAAATACTTGTCTCACCGAATATGTAATGATAACTTTCACATTTCCAAGTGTACGGTAAGTAGAATAGATCGAGAAATAAGTCTTTACAAACCTGGCAGATAAGAAAAACGGCAACTTTAAATCTCGTTCAAAATGGAAGAATTGTAACCATAATTTTATCTATACATCAGACTTATTTAATCCCATTTGATAAATAACAAGTTTTGAGTAATCTAGGAAAATGATAGCAAAAAACTCCATGATAACCTCACGATTGATTGCAATGACCTTGAAATATCTGCAGAGAATGTACATCTAATGGGAGTTTCTAAGAACTTTTACTTTGAATGTCTACGTTATTCATACCACAGAAACTTTGCAGCTATTGCCTCTTCTTTCTATATAGTTTTGTTTTCAACTTTGTCTTGTTATAATTCCATGAATAATAACAAATAACTATTCTCGTCACTGACTAAGGCTAATCTCTTTTGGTTATATCTTATTTTATATTGCTTCGATTCTGCTTTGTGCATTTCTAGTAGCTTTCTAAAAGAACTTTTTATAAATCAAAATATTAATAAAAAAGAAGTGGGAGCACATACTATCTTATTTGTTTTTATGGACGATAAAACGCTTTTCGCAGTTCTTAGCTCAAACAATGGATGGGAGGTCAGGGCGGGAAGTGATCGATGAGGGCGGAAGTTAGGGCAGGACTCAGGGCAGGAAGTAGAGCTGTGTAATATGACTCTTCCTAACCTTCAATGACGTTAGTAATGACAGCATTATATATATGGTTGTGAATAATAGTATATTATTGAACGAGCAATTTATGATAGCCATAATTCACGATGGTTGACGTTTGCGTCACGAGCCGCAGGCGAGGGGCGCAAGTCACCCAAGTGAATTATGGCCATAAATTGCGAGTAGAATACTATACTTTGTCCACGACACTTAATTTATTTATTAATAAATAAAAGTCAGTAGCGATTTGGCATATTACTAACCTCAAAATGTTGTGGCAGCTACTTCAAATAATTTGACATATATAGAGATGGGCGATACTGCAGAAAGTATCAATACAACGTACCGTTATAAATTGTTTTGAAATACTTGATATTAGAAAATATTGTTATGAAAAGTATCAATACTAAAAATTACAATATTTTATAGATACGATATATGTCAGAAACAAATTTCCTGAACAAAATACGCAGATTTAATAGTTTATTCCATATTGTTCCCCCATCTCTAGTCGTGAATTATGAACCATAATACACTACAGTGTATTATGAACCATAATTCACGACAGTTGATATATGGGTACCATATACCTTTAGTTAGGAGGTAAAATATTGACTTATTATTAGGTGGTCGTGGACGAAATCTATAATCACCTCAATTCAATGTTGTCAACGTTAAATAAACGTTATATGAATATAGGAAGTACTTTATTTCCGACCGCTCATATTCTCCTGTTATGTGGATCTTTGAAATATCTTAGAAAATAAACTTCTCTAGTTATAAACCTACTGAAGATGATGTGCTTTTTGTCTCGATTATAGTTTTTGTTATTCATGAAGATAAATTTTTAAAAATAAAGAATATAATTATTATGAAAGATAAAAACAGTGTTGAAATAAAACACCCTCAATCATTTCAAAGAAAAGAAATCATTTTTTTCCGTTAACTTTAATCGGTCGTCGTCCCGTTGATGGATTTTAAGCATAAATAGGTACGAAAAATTCCAGGAAAATTAATAGCTTTCTCAAGAATATTTTCTAATTAATTTTCATTGTGCACTTTTCACCTTCAATCGCTTCTTTTTCTTTCAGATTTTCATAGAGAGGAAAATTCTAAGACCTCTCTAAGTATCTTCGAGGAAATTCATTAATTGGTCTTTTATGCGGTTTAAATCTACTGAATATTTTATTTTGTGGAACAAACAAAGCGCAAAGATAATTTCAGTCAGCAGAATCTCAAAATATTTTCAAGAACTGGAGAATTTGCAAATTTTCGAGTGATTTGTAGGCTTAGAAGCAAGAAATTAGCGAAAAATATCCCATTCATCCTCAGCCTGTTTAAATGAATCGTTGTTTTCCTGCTCTTTTTCGAAACAGTGGCGTTCATCCCCAAAAAACAGTGTGAATCTGAATAATCATCACACCAACTCACACCCAGAAGTGAAAATGTCAAAACTTCTCTATTTACATCTTAACTTTAGCTGCAATTTTCTTTCAAATCACAGCAGTTGGCTTCACTGTCCAGCCTGTTTGTATGAATCACCCAATATTTATGTTAATTCAGGTATACTCTTTGTTTTGTTATTGCTATTAGAAATCTCTATAGGGGAGCGCCAATGCCACCAAATAAGTTCGTTAAAATAACGATTTCACTTCACCTGTTTTGGCGTTGTTTTGATCTTCACAATACTATTATAGGCGGTTAAGGTTTACTGGATAAAGCACACATCTTCGCGCTCAAATGCAGTTCTCTTTCGTTGTTTGCGAGTTGATTTAAGTAGATGTTAAATGTCCAACTCGAATGGACACCCAGTTAAAACCCCATTTTCTTTCCTGGTATGAGTCTGAAAATTATAGTTAATATAGAACCTCCGACTCGACAGATCACCCAGTTGAGATCTCATGTTTCCTTTACTAGTATAGATCCAAAAATAATAGTTGAATTCGAGACTCCAGCTTGGACGGTCACCCTTTCCCGGTATAAAACGGAAAACTTCCAGACCAATTTCCATAGTACCTTATGTCAATTCCTTCATTTTCCTGAATAATAGTTACATTTTTCTATGAAACTGAAGTTCCCGATGATTGTATAGTAATTCCAAATTCATAATAAATAGTGCTGTGAAAACTACAAAGGAAAGAGTAGGAAAGATTTCCGATTGAAAAGCTTGTCTAAATATTGTTACACATATTATGTGTGTCTGAAAAGGGAAAATGAATAGAAAAGGTTTGGATTGGAAAATGAAATGTGCGAACGGCAGTATCCAATTTGAAAAATCTTACTGTAATTCAGGAAATAGGATCAAAAGCCGACAGTATTGATGTGTATGTGCGAGAAACATATTTTTCACCATTAATTGCTTCTCTTGTGGATTCTAATGAGCAATGGAATCCAATACGCGTAATTCTGAAGTAATTGGAGATGTTTTTTTCGTGACTCACCAAGTCCACAAAATCTCTCCCTTTTCCGCATATTTCATGAATCGAGAACTGGTTCGATTTCATCCGGAAATACCGATAATATTATGTGCGCTACCACAATCAGAAATCCGTGGATCACAACACGCTCCCTTCGTCCTATTTGCGTCCATTACGATGTCGTTGCGTAAGCTTTGAAAGTCTTGTGTAATTGTCGTTGTCAGTGACAAATCCAGGCTCAATTTTTTAGTTTGCTCTGTCAATTTGGAGATTGTTAGAATTATTTATTTGTTACTTTTGACAGTTCAGTTGTGATATTTTGAAAACAGTTCTTAACAGAATATGTTATTGATTATAATTTCCAGGTTAAGGGTAAAATAGCATTCAACTAATATAAGACAAACGTAGATCAGCAGAAAACGTTACCGATTATGACGTAACGGCAAAGGTTGGTCGAACAAACTCTAGTCTATGACTACAACAGTTCCTGGAAAAAAGTGAAAAAGTACAGGGTGCTTACAAGGAAGCCAAAAAATTATATACCAGATTGATTTCGCGTATTGGAAGAAGACATTACATAAGTTTCCAAAGCTTTGTAACTCATGTGAAACTTTGCCTTTGCTGTCAAAAAGGTGCTGACATTATTATAGCTCAACCCATGCTCAACTGATCCTTTTTCCATTTTTCCATTAAATCCTGGTGAATACTTGAATACTCTCGTTCTCAACCAAACGATTTATGTTAATGCGAACATTCCAATGACAACAGTTTAACCCCCTAAAATTTAGAAGAGAAATACGAACCAAAATAATATTATCACAATCCCAACTATCTATGAGGATTTGATTTATTACAATGAATGATTTTATCAGATTAAGGGAGCAATAAGAAAAAAGATGGAGCAGCAAGATGATAATATACCCAAGGTCAACTTGTAGCTTCAAGAACTTTGATTGTTTCACTTTACTTTACTTTCAAATATTTTTCAATTCAACAGTAGGCCATCTATAAATACTTCACTGCCCTACCGAAATAAAGAAAGTCTTACAGTTCCTGAAAGCTACCAATCTATACTGTAAAATCTAATTTAAATATTTGTAAAAATTATGTAAATATTTTTATTTATTTTTTCTGTGCCAATGACCAGCGCTGTCGAGGCACGTTAAGCAAAAATAAGAAAAAAAATACTAGAATATTTATTATTACATGCATTTATCTAAATCCAGAGTGGTTTTGAAACTATCTGGAATATTAATAAGCTTCAGAATAATAGATTCGTCTTTCAAAGGTATTGCGATGAATTATTCCAGATTTTCTTTATATATTCCACATCAAACTGACAAAGTGAATTAATGGAAACTATTGCAACCAATAATAGTTATCCGCAAATAGATTCAAGAGCGAATGTGAAATTCGCAACCGCAGAGGTGCGTTAATGGAGCGTTATTACACACATACATTGCACATCTTCTTATCTACGCCTCAAAACCAAACCAAAAAACACTTTATGGCGATTGATAGTAATTTCTATTACAATAAAAGGATTTCTTTCTTTTTATGCGGATCT
This sequence comes from Galerucella pusilla, assembly GCA_910591695.1. Taxonomy (NCBI): domain Eukaryota; kingdom Metazoa; phylum Arthropoda; class Insecta; order Coleoptera; family Chrysomelidae; genus Galerucella; species Galerucella pusilla. The sequence goes on from CAJUYI010002404.1 coordinate 24,780, forward strand.
CATTGAAGAAACGGACTAATCAGGTACGTATATGGGTCCTGATTTTTTCGCCTTCTTGGATTGAAGTTGACAGTTTAAAGTGAATTCATTATATTGGTTATATCTTGGTTGATGTGCGAGATTACTGGTGCTTTTTTGCAAAAAAGTGGATTGGGTTTTGCGTTTCTTTTTATAAATGTGGGGGGATGATTGAAGTGTCTGCTTCCAATGCCGCAATCGAGCTCTGGTTCAAAGTTCACTTGAAGACTATAGTACACCTCAAATTTTTAACGCACACCACAGCAAATTCAACACAGAAAGGAACGAACACAGGACTCCTATATATTATTGGATCCAGTACTTGGACCAAATTACACTCAAAATAATATTTCAATGTTTCTAAGTGGAATTAATATTGTGAACAAGATTTAAACTAACTTTGAAATATCTCGAGCTAATCCGGTTGGCGAACTTCTTATCTCACGCAAAGTTCTTATCTTACGGGCGTGGACAAACATGTTTACAGTAACAAACTGTAACAGTACCACAGTGAGAACAGTGGTAGCAGCTAACATTATCCAATTCCCAACATTATTTGGTTCATTTCAATGTAAATAATATCAAATGAATAAACAAGAAAGTATATAATGTGAAATGGTAAATTTAATAAGCTTACAAAGTCTTCGAATATTCATGAGTTTAAACCAACAGCTGCACTTGGTACACCTCTGGATACGAAAATATTTTTCGGGAAAAGTTTAAGTTATTAGTCGCAATTGTGACTGAAGGGTCTTTGTTCCTTTGTTTTGTTTTCTGATTCTCTGGGTTGTAATGTGTTAATCTCTGCAGGGCAAATTATTTCGAGAGTTCCAGTATATAACGCTTGATGGTGGAAATTCCAAACAATCATAAATTGTACCGTTTGACTTCGTTTCATGTAATTGTTTCCAAATGGTTCCGAATAAAAAATATGTCAAAACAATAAGATTTACAGCCAATATTAGTGTCTCGATAAGTTACTTCATTGTTTTTTCTTATTCTTTTGGGAATCAAAGCACAAAAAACTTCAAAATATTATTGATTGTCTAGTTGTCATATTTTTTCGTTATGTCAGATAGGGACCAAAAATTATTTTATTAATTTTATTACTAGTTAATCTTGACAACGGTAGCAGGAACGCTACCGAAACGTCGAAATAGAAACTAAAAAATATTATTGTGGTTTGATTCCCAAAAGAATAAGAAAAAAGAATAAGTAATGCCACAAGTAACTTACAAAAGATATTTACTTCATTGGAGTAACCATTTTTGATTTTTTGATCAGCTTTCGATAGTTAGCTACTACGTTTGGCTTATATGTTGTCGACTTTGCCATAAATACATTTTTAAAGAAATATATATCATTGAACAACCAAAAACTCCCGATTATTTCAATCATTAGACTTGCTCTCATTAGTATTTACATCATCAGCGTTCACTTTCTTGAAAAATTAACAATTGGATACTGAATAATCTTCGTTACTCAAAGAATAATTATCATCACGTCGGATGAGATAGCCAAGAAGCTCTTGAGTATCAGCTTTCCCGTACCGCTATGATTGCTTGTGCTTGTGATATTCTTGATCTGCTGAAGCTCATTTCCTGTCCTTGTGTCACAGTATAGAATCAGCACTGTTGTAGTATCGGCTCCATTGTAATATTGAAAAAAATATGCAACACCGAAAATAAGAGGGTGTCTGACCATTGGAAAGATATAGTTGGGCTAAGATACTCAAGGGTAACGATGACCAGGAGAAGATAGATTAATTCATATGTCGGTCATACATAGAAAAGCACATCCTGACTGATAATCTTCGAATGTGGAATACCGACCCCTTGGAGATAATAATTCCCAGGACTAGAAAGCTAACGAGAGGATTTTTCCCAGAAGGACCTAGGGAAGAGATTGTTAAGGATATGGACAACAACTCTCTTTAGGTACAACCAAGAGCATGAAAAGCCTGACGGCTAAGATAAAAAAGACTGTCTCTCACTGGTGGTACCCTACAAATCAATAATCAATCAGTCAAGGAAGAATAAGTTTTGACATGTGTCCTAATAGAATACTCCTGCAAAAGTGGACACTTAAAAGAACTCAGGGCGACGACCCAGCACTGTAATGAAACGCCTCCTTGGTGCGATAATTACAGTCAAGCAGAGTCGAACGTGGTTAGTACTTAGAAAGGTTCCCATACCAAAGAAGACCGTCGTATAGGGTCCAGGTCCCGAGTCCATGGATGTTGGGCTCGCTACCACTGGTTGAATCATTAGTGGTCTCGCCAAAATTTCCGGATAGGGCTAGAGTGCTTCCGGCGTCGGTGATTAGCATCAGTCGCAGGAATAGTAGAGAAAGAGAATGTAGATTTTGTGGAATTGAAAAATAAACTTTGGTTCACATGTTTGTGGAATGCATAGCAATACAGAGTCCTATCGAGACTACTGGATAGGAGAGAATTCCTAGGATTTCTTCGGAAAATAGGTCTAAAGGCAGTACCAGTCTTCGAGACGTTCCTCAGGAACTGAGTGAAACATTTTCTAGGTCGCAGTGTTTATCACCCTCCTGGTATGTATTCTGTCTGTGTTTTGATTTCTATTATTGGGTATAGAAATTATAAGCAGTAGTGTTCTGACTCAAGCTTATTTCAGATCATTTTTATCATGTACGTCCTTCACATGTCGTACTTAAAATTTGTTCCGTGCGATGGAGGAGCTCAACAATATTTTCTTCACGTATTTTTGCAAGTTGCCAAAAATAAATTATATTCGTCTTAAATCAGACTTGTAGTTCCAGGCATCGTATTCGTATAAAATTCTGTCGTGTCTTTGATGATCGGAATAAATTTGAAACAGCAAATTTAAAAAATTGAATCAGTATGTGTCGCGTATAACAAAACTGAGTTATTTCGGATTTTCACGGATGCTATCTGGAATACGTTTTTGACACAAATATAGAGTGACATATTTGACATACGATGGTATTGAGAGAAAGAAAATATTTAGATTCTGAAGTCTTGAAATTCAGCGTATCTTGCGAACGCAGGCAAAATGTATTTCAGTTAAAAACGATCGGATCGAGATGGAAAGTTTATAAAAAATTCAGATGTTCTCTTTTTTTTGAGTGCGGGTTAATGAAAAAGTTGGAATCAATGTTTTCATGTATTTTCTTGAAAAGAAGCACGTACTCGATGATGCTGATAATGCAATTCGTCACGTGAGACCTTCTACAATATTTTTCAATATGATTCAAATATTTCATCTAATTTTCGTACTACACCTCTCCACCCCTGGATATCCTGGATATCACATGCAGAGATAAAAAAAGACTAGACAGCCTTCTTTCTACTTAAAAAAAAAATTGTATTCTGAGCGCCATTTATTGTAATACCACAAATAAATTGTGACTCGGCAAATAGTATTATTGTACATTTTCAGTATTTTTTTCCAAAGATCCAACTCACAAACTGTGTTCTCATAAGCTTTAGCAAGTACGGAAACTAACACTTTTCTAGTTTAATCTTGAAAAGTATACAGTAAACAAACCGCACACATTCTACTAATTTTCACATTATATTTCTGGCAATTTGTCATTCAAAACATTGAACTGTGAAGTGCTTAATCAAATTTATAAATCATTTTTTCAAGACTATTCAATTCAAATTACAAAGGTTTTAAATTCTAACAATAAATAGACCTGCATATACATTGTGTTGAAGCTTTGAATATAATTTTCACGAAAAAAAAACAGACTTTTGTTGTCGCCTCGCTTTTCTGATTCCTGTTTTCTCTTAAGCAAACAATTCAACGACGCTATATTCAAATCAGCTAACACCAGTTGCGAAGAATTCTCCTAAATAATACACAATTCATTAATTTATACAGATAAGACGGTTGTACTTGAAATAGATTATTTGTACACGAGTCAAGCGGAATATTCGGAAGTTCAAACTCCATATTCTTTAATCAAAACAAGATTAAACCCGACGAGTTGAGTTAATCGAATTAATTACTTCACAACTGCGGGCCATATTTTTTTCGGATCCTGCTATTCCAGCTTATTATTTTCCTAAGTGTTCGAATATGGATTCTGGTCCTGGTAAATTCTTCTGGGGGTTTTCAAATATACTTTAGTCCTATATCCATTCAAATAGGGTACTTTTTGTGATTATCAGGTCTTACAATAGTTATTTACGTAACTAGTTATGAAAAGAGCGATATTGTTCAACAAGCGTTAATATTTGCCAAAACGAGCGTTAGCGATTTTGACTCACTTTAAATAACTGTGTCCTCAATAATGTTGTTTTCAATGTTTATAAATCTTAAAATACTATTGAACTAAAATAATGGGGTAGATGTCAGTTTAAATGATGAAATAATTGTTAGTTTTGACAGTACCTAATTAACAAATTATTCTTTTAAACTTAAACAGTCACGTAAAGTTTTTACATAACTACTTTTCATAACCGATATATGAAGGTTATGAAAAATGTGACGTTACCTAACGCTGACGTAAAGGAGTGACTTAAAGTGTCACATTTGATAGCGGAATTAGATAAAGACTTTTTCTATCACTAATATTTGAACGATCCTGAAACCAATCCTGGAAACTTCCGTTCCAGGAAAATTTGATAGTGAAAGCCAATATAATGGATTTATTCAATTTTTTCCTGTTGACACATCGTGCATAATGCTTATTTTAAAATTTATCATAATAAATCAATCAGAAAAAAACAAAAGAACTATGAGGAAAATAATATTATTCTAAGAGTTAGATGAAATAACAAACAATACAGATTTTGTAGGTATTTTGTCTGTATTAAATACGTTTCAAGGTTGAATTATAAACTTTCCAAGTTTATTTGAATTCTGGTGTGTATTTTTTTAACCTCTTCCATATACGATGACATTCATATCTACGATGAGCATATCAAGTAGTATATCCTAACATTCCAACGTGATTGCTTCCAAATTCAATTGCGTTGTAATTTAATTCCGCTCAATGTCTCCACCTTCAATAGCAGCTCATAAGCCATGATATTGGAATGTCAAAAAGCCAATTTAAAGATTCCATTTTTAACCTTATTGTCGAAATGAAAAAAGCGTTTTCTTGAAAAATATCTCAAAAAATATTACATCACTTTTATCAACAAAATTCAATTTGCAATATTATTCACTATACAATATTTGGGTTTCGACCTACGCGGCCACGTGTTCGGAACGATTTTAAAGGGTCAGCTCTAACGTGAGAATGATCCACTTATCTTTAATCCGTGGGAAGCATCTCGACTATTATTGTTTCTCAAGGGTTTATTCGACTATTCTATCAGCCCTATTTTTCCTTTTTGTGGATGATACATTTTAATTTGGAATCGTGATAATTATTAAGAAGAGCAATCCCAATTTAAAAAGCGGGGAGAATTCTACATCACTCATGAAACTAATAGTAGGTGGATATTTGTGTGATCTTTGTTTGTTTTTTTTGTTTGAGCTGTGGGCTAAATATGTCCAAGCTTTTTCTGTGCTCAATACCGTCTGTACAGGAAGGCCTACATGATATTAGTAGTTAGAGTGTGTTTGAGGTCGGTTGTGTTTTTATAATCAAAAGGCTGTACATCTTAGATAAGACTGGTAGGTTATCTTGATTATTTTGATTTATCATTAGTGCGGTATTTGTGGTTTCAATGTGTGAGAGTATAATACCATCCTAACCATAGATATATATTACCTACATATAGAGGCAACAAGCCATAGGGCGCTCTGTAAGTGGGAATGTCCGTCTAAATCCCAGTAAGAGAGAAAGAGACAGACGATCAAAGATTTTTCTGTCTGTGTTTGTGTATATATAGCATACACGCTATTAGAGAAAGACAGCACAAACCTCCTACTTACTATCTCTCTCTTATATGCTGACGGGTTCGAAACTGGCTTGTTGCCTCTATTTGTAGTATCTCTATGATTATAACGCCTTACCGAGTCTTTGAAAACCAAAGAATAAAAACAGTGTACTAAGAAGCAGCAACTACTTCTCTGGCTATATGCTACGGAGGACATTGAATTACATTACCAGTTAATCTTGACAACCTATCGAAACGTCGAAATGAAAAATAAAAAACATAATTGTGGTTTGATTCCCAAAAAAATTAGAGAAAAATTGAACTACACTTTAAAGTTGAACGGGGTAGGTATTAATCTTTGCTAGTCAGTTATTATGGTTACTTATCGATTTTTATTAAAATGCTATAACCTCAAAAGTACATTATCAAACATGTTTACATATTTACGAGAACGTCTTTATTGTTATTTCATGCTAAAAACTACCCTTGCTTTAAAAATATATTCCAAGTATCTTTTACCTACCACTCTGCGGTAACAAACTGCTAAACGTGTCCATTTTAAACCATTGAATGAATGAATAGCTTGAAATAAAATGATGAAATTCCAGTGGAATACTTATCCTGAATAACCTTCGATCTAGTACTAGGTAACTTTGGGTTTTAAACAAAAGTTTATTCAATAAAAAATAAATTATAGTTTGAGAAAACTGGAAAGCACTCTTTATAGGTGATTGAATTAAAAAGTCAAAAATAGTCCTCAATTCAAGAATAAAATTATCATCAAAACTCTGCATTTCGGAAATTTTAACAATCGATATCGAGCACCCCAGAATTACGAATTAATCTGAGCGTTCAAAGTGGGTAAGAGTCAAGTTCAAAAGTTCCCTCATAATTGTAATACCCTGTATTTTATTACCATATTGGTATTGTCATCAGTGCTTGACATGTGTAGGAAGTTTGAATTAAATATGTTCGTTCAAAGTGGAATGGAAAACTATAGACAAGAGAATTTAGGAAGCATGATCTATCCAAAACTGTCGAGAGGCCGACCAAAGAAAACATGGAGTGACATGATGGTAGAGAATCTAGTGAGAATAAATATAACCAAGATAATCGGAAATTTGGAGTTACAGCTCAGTTTACGTCACATTGATCTGAACCCATTGAAAAATAAACTACCCACAGCACTGAACTAACCTCCAGTTATATTTTAGTTTCCATGAACTTTTTGCTCATTTATTGAGATGAACAAAATATTTGAAATAGCAGTTTGGATCAATTTTGGGAAATCGCCATATATCTCCGAAATGGAATAACTAACTGAAGATCTGGTTGGACCATGACTTGCTCCACAAAGGAATAATCAACTTCATCCTTTTTTCTATCTTCTCTAATTCTGAGTATCCTAGAAAACCATTCAATTTGGGGCACTCTGTACATAACTCTTCATTCTAATTCTGTAGAACACAATAATAAGTTCAATTACCTAATGCTAGAGGAGTAAATTATAAGAATTATAAGCGTCTGAATAATTTTGTAATTTCCAATTATAAAAAAAAAATATTCAGTGTGATAGATAAACATAATTTCTTCATAAAAGAATTTATGAATGTATTTTTCCATCACACAAGAGCTTTCAATACATTTTTATATCATATATTCGCTATTG
>CAJUYI010002405.1:3331-32269 GCA_910591695.1 Galerucella pusilla
ATCGCACGGCTTCCCTAGCAACATCTTAGCAACTGTCAATAGACGTCACCATTTTATTCAAAATTTACTATTTGAAAACATTCAATACGGCCATGTTTAACTATGAAAGCCCAAAGGGCTAAGTATATGTATTGATTATAATTGAAAAATGGACTTTCGATTATCAACAATATATTAATAATGATTAAACGTTAGTTCTTTAATGTGCTTCTTTCATTGGTAATAGAGTAATAGAGATGGAGTTTACCAAGCACATATAATTATGTAACTGTTATTTCTTATGATTCTCAAAAAATACAAGTACAAGTAGGTCGTAAGTAAAGTATAGTACGTAACTCGTGTTGTAAAGCATTTTACCTACGACCCCCCCTGTAATCAGTCAATAACACACAGTTGGTATCAATGTAATGACAGCTATTACGCACTGTAAAAAAACGCACAGCTGTAAAGTAAATCGCACGGCTTCCCTAGCAACATCTTAGCAACTGTCAATAGACGTCTCCATTTTATTCAAAATTTACTAATTGAAAACATTAGATATGGCCACGTTTAACTGTGAAAAGCACAAAGGGTTATGTAGATGTATTGATTATAATTGAAAAATGGACTTTCGATTATCAACAATATAATAATAATGATTAAACGTTAGTTCTTTACTGTGCTTCTTTCATTGGTAATAGAGTAATAGAGATGGAGTTTACCAAGCACCTCTAATTATGTAACTGTTATTTCTTATGCTTCTTATGAAAAATACAAGTACAAGTAGGTCGTAGGTAAAGTATAGTACGTAACTCGTGTTGTAGAGCATTTTACGCACTCACGGAATTACGCACTCGCCGCTACGCGGCATCGTGCGTAACTTTTCCATTCGTGCGTAAAATGCTCCTTACCACACACGTTACGTAATATACTATTATGCAATTGGGAGACTTTTTATCGCTTTCGATCAAAATTCCATTTCATGTTTTGAAATAAATCCACCTACATCAAAAAGACTGGCACAAAATTGAAAACATAATGAACCCAAACCACCGTACACTAACTACCGACAAGTAAATTCTCTTGCGTCGAAACGTATGAAAATTGTGGTACATCTTTTCTCTGGCGCCTTACACGTCTGTTATCATAATACAACATTCAATACTCGCTTTAAACTAGCCAGAACTCACCAGACGATAGGAGGGGTAAGGAAATTTTCGGTAACTTATAAATCGACGGAGTGAATTTACTTGTCGGTAGTTAGTGTACGGTGCCCAAACCACCTACATTAAAAACGCACAAAAATCAATTAGAGAGAAATATTTCCAAATAATTCTTGATTACATCAAAAATGGATAAAAATTTTAATATCTACCTTCAAGACGTCTTCTACTTTCAACGAACCATCTTTATCGTCGTCCATCCTCTTCAGAACATTTTTGATTTGATCAATTTTACTTTGATCAGGAACGTCTTTGATTTTATGTATTACAGCTATAATATCGTCGATTTTCAGTAATTCTTCTTTCTTTTTATCCGTTGCTTCGATTTCTAGATCTTTCTTCAATTGTTTTTCTTTTTTTTCCAAATCGACTAATACAGAGTCTAATTTAGTTATCATCTTATTAACGCTCTTGAAGAGTCGTTTGGCAGCTTTTGTTTCTTTAATTTCCGGTTCTGGTTGCTTTGCCACGCACTTAGCTAAATCTTCAACATCTATAATATAAAGGATATATTAATCATAGTAAATATATTAAAATATGATAATACTAAGTATCTTGGAATATTAATTGATAAAAATGTAAAGTGTTCATGTTCAAGGTAAAATCACAGTATAGGAACGAACCAGTATGTTATCTCGTGACGTTACACTGCCGAGCTCTCTGTGACCTACAACGTCGTTCGGATGAGTATCTCATCCGGCGGCTAGTGCTGTTCCTCTAATCTATGAGTGCAGTGCTGCGATCCAACTAAAGTGCCAGTGGTGAATTTGCGAACCGATATATTTATTACAGCTTATATTTTTACGGGTTTTCGGTATTATTTTTATATTGTATAAGCATTTTTTGCAATGGATACCATTGAAAAGAAGAAAACGGGTTTTGTGTGTGTAGTTCGTGGATGTAACAATAAATATTATAGTTGTGATGGAAAATTATACCTTCGATTCAGAAAGGTGAGAAACTGTTAGTATAATACTTTATTATTTGATCTTCATATTACATTTATTAGCTTTAGTTTCATGCATTGATTTAATTTGTTGTTTTTGTTTCAAAGCTAAAGTTTGGCTCGAAGCATGCGATAGGCCTGACTTGAGGCCAAAACTATAAACTCTATACAATAGTAGTCACCGTTTATGTGGTGCTCATTTTTAACCAGACATGATTATGCAACTTCGTAAAAGAAAACTTCTTTAAAAAAAGGCTATTTCAACAATATTCCTTTCATCAAATTATTCAATGCCCAAAGACTTTTGTGGTTATTTAATTGAAACATGTTCGGAAATTCATACATGCAGCGTATGTGAGATATTCACAAGCGTATCAGAATTTAGACGATTCGTCTTTACACTGTTACCTTAGAGCTTATGAAAATACGAATAAGGATACTTTTGGAAACTTGAATATGCCGCATGAAAATTTTGTACAATACATCTCATTATCAGAAACATTATTCCAAATGACTTTTGAGAAAGTTGCTACGGAAGATGATATTGTTGAATCACTCATAAATAATATCAGTCAAACAACAGAGTTTGTACATACTTGTGTTGATTTTCCAATAAAATATTTAATAAAACTTTTCTTCACATTAAAATTTGTCAATAAAAATTTTAAAAATCATAACAAAATGAAAATTGTAATATGGAAAAACCAATAAATATTTGGTATGAGACTATTGTTTTATTCACTCATCAGTGTACTGTTCTACAATATTTAAGAAAAAACATTTAACACGATCAAGTCATTTTGAAACTTATGCCACCTACGCCTATGGTAAAATGAATCGTAAAGCTATCCGTTCAAGGTCATCAAAAGCTCTGGAAATTTATGAATGAAATTTATAAGAAATATACTACTGGTTCGTTCTTATACTGTGGTAAAATCAGAAAAATGATTCATAAACATCTTAGAAAAAAAAATTGTGATATATCAATCCATAATTGAATCTTTGATTCGTTACGGAATAATTGTTTGGGGTGGACTATATTTACACAATTACGAATGTATGAATATAATTCAAAATTATATTCTAAGAATAATCAATTTTAAAGGCAGAATGTCTAAAACAGCTCTTCTATGTAATGGAACAATTCTTAATTGACTGCCCTAAGTATAGTTTGGCAAGTTTATCTGAAGATACGGGCCATCGGTAAGAGGCGAGGAAACATGGCGCATATCTGTCGTAAACGTACAAATGGCGTACGGTACCTATTTTACCAAGTAAAATTGAAAATACAAAGGTCACTGACAATACCAACGCCACTGGATAAATCAATATCAGTCAATTGACGTCATTACGTATTTTGCCATTTTATTAAAGTAGCAACTATAGTTTAAACTTTAAAGTATGTTTCATAACTTCAAATTTCTTTTCTTTCCATACCACATTTGTTAATATCATGTTGTAGTACACCATACCTTTGAGTAATTTTTGAATTACAACTTACCGTTTTGCAGTTGTAAATGTTTCATTAAGGTAACTATTTTTATTTTATTACATCACTCTATCATCAATATTGTTAACATATCATAATTTATAATCACTTGTATTTTCATATCTTTTTCAAGGCAAAAAACTTTTTAGCATTTTTGATATTTAAATGTAATTTGAGTTATCTTGTATTCTCAATTTGAATTTATTAACTATGAACTTTGTATTACATTGCTTAGTAGTATTCTGTATGAGATTTAACATGTCTTCGATAAGATCTTATTTTTCTGGATTGTACCTGTTATCTTTCTTTTTATAGCCTGATGATGGTAATGATTTACCGAAACTAGTAGCAAGTTACTTGTTCTTCTTTGTTCGGACAATATTAAAAGATTGTGGTTTGGACTTCGTGTTTTATTGAACCTCTTTTGTTTTAAAAAAAATTATTCTCAATATAAGGCCTATGTACTTTTATACCACATGTATTAAATAAAACATTTGTAGATCATCCTTTCCTGACCAGATGTGAAAAAAAAGAAAATGTTGGTAATACCTTTTTATAAATATGATGGGAATCAAAGATTTTTATCTGTAATAGGACCTAAGATTTTTGAATTGTTACCTGACAACATGAAACAAATAAATAAAGTTGAAACATTATCAAAAGCTTGGCAAAAATGTATTCATGTCAATCAAGACACTCTTTATAATTTACTTTGACTATTTTTATAGGGGTATAAGTGTTGTAATTTAGCCCAAAATATGAAGGCTGGCATGCCACTGCGTGTAGGTAGTTTAAGCAAAAGGTCCCTTTGAGTTTTAGGGTCATATGTTTTTTGTTACGTAAGCGTAATATAATAAAGTTAGTCTGTGTTGAGAAACCAACCATCGTGCTTCAATTTTCTAACAATAAGTTATAGTTGGCAGAAGCAAACGTGAGCCCTGGTGGGCGTGTTCATGTCGCTGTAGTTGTATTTTTGTAGTAACAATTCGATATTTTGAATCGATAACCAAATATCGATACCATAAATGTCAACTGTTAAGAGATATGTAAACAAAGTCAAACTTGCTAAAAATGTAACTCTAAATATTAATAAAAAAATTTATATTGGACCAAAACTAAAACTACCGTTTGTCCTAAATGTCTATATTTTCAAATTACATGACTGAATTAAAGTCATGAAAAAGAAGGGACAAGTTTCTATGGGAAGCAACAAAATATGAACTGGTTATAGTCCAGTGTTGCCGATGCAAAAATGAAAATTACCTGAACGTACTATACAAATTATCAGAATGTCAAAATTACCAAAAGGACACATTGGTTATCTAAATAAATTCTTCGACCCCAGTCAATATGGAAAATCCCCAAAAACAATAGCCATTCTATACAGTGCTTTTCAGATAAAAGTATCCACCTTTAATAACTTTTGTAATACTGGTATTTAGAAAAAATCCAAAAACACGTCAATTTATGTTGGAAGGGGCAAGCATTATGGCTTATTTAAACTTACTGGAAAAGCCACCCCCTCACCCCTAGCAGCATCCCCTTTATTTTTCCAAATTACTTTTCATATTTTTTATGTAAAATTTGGATACTCCTCTTTGAGCTGATTTCAAAAATGTATAATACTTGTAGGTTAAAGGGGTTAGTTTATGAGATAAACAATTTTTCTTTTAAGAGCACAAATTTTACTTATTTTTTACTTTCACCTTATTTGCCTGTACTAAAATGGGTTGTACAACAGTTCAAACTTTTTAATCTTTTTAACTGTGCTATTTATTCTACTTAAAAAATCCAAACAACAAAAAACTCTACTTTTTATTAAAGTTTGACATTGTCAACTAGAATTTGTAGTCACTGTTGATAGTGTAATTTGATACATTATTTATTTTGTTTCTCTGAAATGGTTTACTCTTTGCAAGAAAGAATTGAAATTGTAGGTTTATACTACCAAAATAATAATTGTGCAAGAGCTGCTGCTAGAATATTCAACGAATTACATGACGGAAGACATGCAACTCATAAGTATGTAATTCAACTGATGGAGAAATTTACCACAACAGGGTCTGTTTGCAATAAAGTGCATAAGCGAGAGGGACTCGTAAATAACGAAGCAATCCAAGTGGCAATTTTAGGACAAGTCAGCTTAGAGGCTCAACAACCCCAATAGTTGTCAACAATAAGTAGAGCGATCGGTGTTTCATCTTCTACAGTTTTCCGAGTTCTACATAAATTCAAGTACCACCCATACAAAGTTAAGTTGGTGCACGAGTTGAATGAAGATGATTTTGATCGTCGTCCAGAGTTTTGCGAATCAATGACGCAAATTATCAATAACAATCCACAATTGTTAAACAATATTTGCTTTTCTGATGAATGCTCATTTTCATTAAATGGCTTAGTAAGTAGGCATAATTGTAGATATTGGGCTGAAAGTGATCCACATATTATGCGTGAATTCCATACACAACATCCCCAAAAGTTAAACGTTTGGTGTTTGGTGTCGGACCTTTCTTCATCAACGGAAATTTAAATGGTGAATCATATCTTGAGTTACTCAGGGAAGGGGTTGACCCACGTATTACAACAATAATAGAAAATGATGACAACCTTTCCGAAGATTTACAGGTATTTCAACAAGACGGAGCTCCCCCACACTATGCTATGCCTGTCCGACAATTTTTAAACGAAACATTCCCCGCTCGTTGGATAGGTAGAAGGGGACAGATGATGGAGTGGCCACCTAGGTCACCGGATTTAACACCCCTAGACTTCTTTTTATGGGGGTATTTAAAAACAAAAGTTTATGCTACCCAACCAGAATCTCTAGATGATTTACGAGAGAGGATAGAAAATGATTGACGACAATTAAATCCAGCCGTATTAAGCAATGTCAGAGAGGCATTTCAAAATAGATTATACCATTGTATGGAAGTGAATGGTACTCATTTTGAACACTTATTGTAACTTCATAATAAATAGCACAGTTAAAAAGATTAAAGAGTTTGAACTGTTGTACAACCCATTTTAGTACAGGCAAATAAGGTGAAAGTAAATAATAAGTAACATTTGTGCTCTTAAAAGAAAAATTGTTTATCTCATAAACTAACCACTTTAACCTACAAGTATTATACATTTTTGAAATCAGCTCAAAGAGGAGTATCCAAATTTTACATAAAAAATATGAAAAGTAATTTAAAAAAATAAAGGGGATGCTGCTAGGGGCGAGGGGGTGGCTTTTCCAGTAAGTTTAAATAAGCCATAATGCTTGCCCCTTCCAACATAAATTGACGTGTTTTTGGTATTATTACAAAAGTTATTAAAGGTGGATACTTTTATCTGAAAAGCACTGTATATACAAAATATTCGAAAAACTATTGGATCCAAATTAGTGAAATTGTCTAAAAATCGGATAATCATCCTCGCATTGACAACACTGATACAGAATGAATAAAATGGTGTATGTTGATGAAATCACTCGGTCATATTATTCCGATTATATTTAACAATTACTAATGGACAATCGTTAACATTGGCTCTTGATTTGCTGGCCTTATTTTAGTTCGCATATTTTCCGGGGCTCAAGTTTGGTTCTGACAACTGTATGCATGTGTTTGTATGCATAAACGCTGTGTTATTTATAAGATGCGACATAGGGATTCCTGTACAAAACTGTCAAACGCGAGCTAATTATTTTACCAAATAGCACTCATAAAAAATAAAAGGTAGAACATGTCGCGGGACACACGGTAGGAACTTTAGTTCCTTTTAAGCAAAAATTATGTAATACATCTGACGTTATAGATAAACAATTTGCATATTCCTCGGTGGCCGAGTAGTAAGCAAACCAGACTCTCACGCGGTAGACCCGGGTTCGATTCCCCGTGAAGAAGTTTTTTTTAATAGTTAATTTTATTTTTAAATAATTATTCTCCTTGATATTAATAACGACAACAGGTAGACGTTTGAAATATTTAGCAGAATATTCATTATTATAGATAATGGTACGGTACCCTTCATGAGGGAGTCCGACTGGCAACATCTACCTATATCAGCATCGTATATTTAAAAAGCGAAACCGTAGCATTATACAAATTGGACATTCAAGAACTGTACGTTTACCACAAAAAAATTAGTGGAAACATAGAATTGAATTGTTAAATTTTCATTTTGAAGTTATATTACAGTTTATAGAAATTTTTATTTTCTAGATTTTTTCTTAAGTGGGTCGTAGAAAAAATATGCTGTTCGACTCGTATGGATTGTCCATATCGCACTAGTTGCACATTAGTTGCACACTAGTTGCAAAAACTACTATTTCTATCAAAATATGCCCTTTTACATTTAAAAACAACCTTCCAAATGTCAAATCAATTTATCCATCCATTTTAAAGTTATCGAATTAAAACATTCAAGTTTTCAAAATTTCAACACCCTGTATTTCGAAAAGTAAATTTGCTAGACCCCTTAATCCTCATATCATTTTGTCCAATTTTACGAGAGGCATCTACATGCAAACGTTGTAATTACCCTTAACGTTCGAGATGCTTATACCATTTTTTGAGCGATCGTATTGAAATAAATTCCGAATAAAATAATTTAAATTTCTTCGAAATAATGAAATGTCAAATGACATTTATACTTCTCGATCAGTTTAAAATATATTTTGCATTTTGGTGAAATTGTTTTTATGCTATTTATTACTTTTCGACGTCTGGGCGGTAAGTAAATCACTTACCGACGTGTTAAACTTAGAAACCAGTAAACACAAACTACCGTCCTGACAACCGATGCTGTAAATAAACAAAAAAGATCAATCGCGCAAAAAAAAATATGGAAATAATAGTAAAAATTAATCCGAACAAATTCAAGTAGATCACCAGCACTGCGAATACCAGCTTTGCATAGAATTTTAATATAGCATCGGTGGTTCAGTGGTAGAATGCTCGCCTTCCACGCGGGCGGCCCGGGTTCGATTCCCGGCCGAAGCATATCGTCTCGTAAACGAGAAAGAGACTCAGGAGAGAGCACACGCACGCAACGAAGCAACGTAACATAACGTAACGCAACGGTCAGATCTTTTGCGTCGCGACCCCCGGTCGCTCAAACATAACATGACGCAAAGAACTAAAGTTCCAATAATTTTCAGCAAACAAAGATAAAAGAATTTTTCAACAAAAATTTCGCTAGATTGAAGTTAAAAGCAATAGTCCGGGGAAGTTAGGTCGAAAGTTGTCGTGGAATGGAAAATATTTCCACCAGAGATTTTACTTTTTTGAACGAAAGTATATGTAGTATAGACTACTTTCCTAGATTTAAGAGATTCCGCTCGAGCTTGCGATGCAGCTTGCAAGTATAGCTTGGAGCACGTGAAATGCAACAGTTTTTCGTCCATACTTTTTTTAGGTTTAATTGTACAAAAAAATTTTGGGCTTCAAAATTGTAGGTAATTTTATACTATATATGATGACGTAATGCAATATTTAAAAAAAAATTCAACCCTTTATTTTCTAAAAATTGAAATAGTTTTTACAAAATGGTTTTTCAAGCGACAAACATAATAAGAATAACAATAACGACTTTCTAATACATGAAAATATAGTAGACTGGCACCTGAAAACGTTGGTTTTTCAGATTTTGAAAATTCAAAATGGCGGGACCTACGAAATTTCAATAACACCTTAATCTTGTCACGCCAATCTGAATTACAATCAACAGGAATAAATATTTTTGAGTTTGTCTCATTTATGTGTTCTTTACACCAGTCTTCAAACAATTGAAAAAATTGTAATATGCTACTGCTTGGAGATCTCTTCAATGAAAAAATCATTCTGGTAAAGGAATTTACTCCTGTTAACCAATAAACCTTATTAGCATAACTTTTGGAAACATCTACTATTTACTAGTTATTTTGAGTTAAAACTGCCAGTACCACCTTTATTTCTGCTACTACTGTCCATTCTATTTAGTACATATCCCTGAATATTAATTTCTAAATTATAAATATCTTTTATCGCCAACCGTCAGTTAAGCCATCAATTATCAGATTGATTTCCGGAAGTAAACAAACAGTTTACCTTCCTTTACTTTATCTGCCGCATTTGCGACAGGTAAAGTGACATATGCGGCAGGTAAAGTATTTTGACTTTGACATTACTCGAAAATCATCATCTGTCAGTGTCACGCTTCTCCCTATTACGGCTCCATAATAGTTTTCTTGCGATTTATTTATAACAAATTATTGTTGGAACTCCTTTGACTTCAGGAATTAACTTTAATAATGCTTCAGGGTGTACATTCAATTTAAATATAACAAATAACAAGTAGATTTGTTCTATATGTGCTGTTTACTTTGTCATAATAAAATGCAATGAAATATACCTCAGTTTCTTATATTCTGAATTCTGAGCAGTTGGCGATAAAATTTTGTATGCACCACGTCAGTAAAGTATCTTCTTCGGACTCGTCTGTTATTCGCCTCGCTTCGCCTCGCTTCGCTCGTCTCATAATTTCAGACTCGTCCGATAAAGAATACTTTACTGCATTGGTACATAAATAACAATTGTTACATGTGTTTCTGAGAGACAGAAAACAATATTTTTTTATGTTTAACAAAATCTCTGATTTCATCAATATAAGCTGGCACGCTTTGTGCATTTAAATATAGTATATACAAGAATAATTTGTGGTCTGTTTTAATCTGTTTCTAGTACCTCCTGCGTTTGTTCCAAAACAACACTCTCATGTTCGTTAGTACCGTTTACCACATTAACATTTTTTAAATTTTTTTTTGTTGCTGAGCCTGTTGAATAATACTATCATTATTTACAACTATTTGGTTAATGGCTGGTTAATTCTAGTATTATTTTTAGAAAATACAAAATGTAAGTTAGGTACTACTATTGAACTTTTTCTGATTTAACAAAACTTAAAAAAATCACAGATATTTAACTTGCTTATTAATAATTGACCTTTATAATTTATACATTCACTATCTTATACCTTCCCTCTGCATATTGATTTAGTTTGTTAAGATATTCATGAAATATGTTTTTGAAATTATGAATAGAATTAGAGATTTTTATTTTTTTTACCGAATACTTTGTATCCAATACTTTGTAACATGCATAGCAACTTATTCAAGAAGGGGAATGGTGAATTCATTTGTCATTTCTATTATTTAATATTGTCACTATTTTAAGAGGTCCAAAGCTATGTGCCTCCTTAATATTACTTGGGATACTACATACAAGTGGTAAAGAAGGATAGAAAAAAACTTGGAAATTTACATATGATTTTGAATACTTTCTTGTATAGTGGACACATTTAAATTGTGTTTTATTGAAAATATTGGAGGAAATAGTTGCAATTGAAATGTTGAAAAAAATATATTTTTATTTTTCTCACGAAATTCTGAATAACTAATAATTTTTGGATTCCTATCAATATTGTGAAAAATCAGTCAAAAAATCATGACCATATACCTATACCTTATTTTTAAACTAGGAGGAGCATTTTGAGAAACCTCACTTACACCACTAAAAGTTACTAGATTAAGAGGGTGTTTCGAAAGGGTTGTGTTCAGACTTTTCGAACTAATTGACAATTATGTGACATATGTATTATATTGCTCGCAGGTGTCGTGTCCAATAAGGGATCAATGCACGTCTAGATTTTGAATCATCATTGGCCACAGGCCATGGCAAAAGTTGTAACCAAATGTCACATTATTGTGAACAATGTAAGGTTATCATAAGTAATTCATGTCAAATTGGATGATATAAATATGTACAAAAAAGCTACTGTATGTTTAAATTATTCTCTATTCACATTGGATTTAACTGGAAGTCAATAGAAGTTTTGATATCAAAAAATGCAATATAATACTTATTTAAAAATAAAACAACAAACGTGAAAAAGATGTACCTAATAAAGATTGAGGGTATAATATTTTCATATAAACACAAAAATGACAAATATCGTTGTCAGTTGTATCAAAAAAGCTGTTTGAAACGGGCGGCAATTTAACCAACCACTAGGATGCAGAAAGGCCAACTTAAATTCAAATCACTACTCTTAGTTTAAAAACAAGGTATTGGGAAAAGTAGAATTCGATAGATGGCGTTCTGAAATGTCAATGTCATCTTAGCAATGAGTAAAACAAATCAGCTGCCGTATAAGCCCTTTGATATCTAAGTGGTATTATTTTGCTGTTTTAATTATTTTTAGTGTGTGTTTTGTAAAACTTTTGCTTTTTCTTTGATTGTGCTTTAGTATTTTGTGTTGTTGTTAAACTAAATTTTGACTCTTAATCTTTTTATTTTTGGAGTAATAGGTATGGTTGATATTTGTGAAAAGTACAACTAGCGTTCAATAATTGTTTAGTTTTAGGTCTGATTTCGTGTTTTTATTTTATTTTTGATATAGCCTTTTCTACAAAATTTGCAGGGAAGGTACTTTTGTATTGAGTAATATTTTAAATCTTTAATACCGACTTATTTTCTCTTTGATCTGCAATGAAAACAAAAAATATAATAACATAACCTCTTCCGTAATATCTCTGATTAAATAGGAATATTACCTCAGAAATGATGACAGTTGAGTTAAATAGAAGAACACAGTTTTAAACTTGTCACTGACACAAAATTGAACAAATAAAGTACGAATTTACGGTAATTACGTTGCTTTGCATATAATACAAGGCAAGGCACATGTTCACATATTAAAGACATTTTTAATATCATATATGTAAACATTAGAGGCATTGCGTCAAAGACACACGATGTAATGCATTTTCTAAAAATGTATAAACCAGATGTCTTATTCATTAGTGAGACATTACTAAATAATAAAACAAAAATTAGAATAAGAAATGCGAATTACCTTTATTTCAGGAAGGACAGGGACACTCGTGGGGGAGGTATCCTTCTTGCAATTAAGAAAGGTCTTAATTTCAAATTATTAAACAAAATAAACACAAATATCGAACATCTAGGTATTATTCTAGACAATAAATTACCAATAATTGGGGTATATAATTCCCCAACAACAAAACTGAACAACGACGACTTCCAAAATATTATTGGAAATTATAATAAAGCTATTATAATAGGCGATCTCAATTGCAAGCATCCAGAATGGGATAGTAATATCACCATCCCTAATCCAAATGGAACTGTTCTTCGAAACTTCTGCGACAATTCTGATTGCAATGTCTTGTGTACATTGGAGCCTACCCACTTCCCATTCTCAGGGAAAACTCCGAGTACATTGGACATTGTAATCAGCAAAAACATAGACGGAGTTAACAGACTGAGGACATTAAAAGAACTTTCCTCAGATCATGACCCCATTCAACTTATAATCAAACTACAGCACAAAACAATGATGATAAACAAAACATATTATGACTATAAAACTACAAACTGGGCTCTTTATAGAAAAATATTGACTAACAGTACAAAACACATTGACACTATACAAAATAAAGACGACCTAAACTCAATTTTATCTGATATAGAAACAAACATAATAAAAGCACGAAACGAGACCACAAGAAAAATCACTCTACACAACAAAACTGACAAACTTCCTGATGAGACAATAAACAAAATAAACCAGAGAAATAAAATAAGAAAACAATGGCAACACACCCGTGACAAACAACTACAAGAAGACATGCTCAACTTGCAGAAAGAAATTCAGAATGAAATCACACGACATAGAAATAGATCGTGGAATAATTACTTAGAAAACATGGGTACAGACAATAACAGCATATGGAAAGCTATGAGGAAAATCAAAAACAAAAAAAAGGCATAGCAAAAATCGAAAAAGACGGACAACTAATCACAGATCAAAAGGAAATGGCTCAAGCATTCGGAGAACAGTTCCAGCGTAACTTCACTAACAATATGCCGAATACAGTATCGCACGAAAATAAAATTAGAGAGGTAGAGAGATTTGCGCAAGAGACTCATACTCTGCCAGCCAAATCACTTTCATCAGCAAAGGAAATTTACACTATTATTGGGCAATTAAAAATTAAGACAGCACCGGGAAGAGACGGGATTGACAACATTCTGATCAAAAACCTGCCGCCGAAAATAATTACTTTGCTGGTGAAAATCATTAATTATATTCTAATAACCGGTCATTACCCAGAAGCCTACAAAACGGCGAATGTTATTCCGGTACCAAAGACACAACATGGTAGGAGTTCCATTGACAATTACAGGCCGATATCACTACTTAGTAACTTGGCGAAAATAATAGAAAAAGTAATATTAAGTAGACTGGAGAGAACAGTAACGGATTTAGGCATTGTACCGGAGGAACAGTACGGGTTTAGGGCCAACCACGGATGTCCCTCCCAACTTATCAGAGTATTGAATTACGCTAGAGTAGGATTTAGAAAAAAACAACCTTCAGTTCTGGTATCCCTAGACATCCGTAAAGCCTTTGACTCGGTCTGGATCCCGGGATTAATATTTAAATTAATAGAATTAGGCATTCCAAGATACTTAATATTACTTTTAAATTCTTATCTAAAAGATAGGAAATTTTTTATGAAAATTGGAAATGCTGAGGCAGGACCATATACTACGGAAGCAGGGGTACCGCAAGGCTCGGTACTTTCTCCGACTCTGTACTCGCTGTTTACAGCAGATTTCCCTGTCAGTAAGACGCTACTGACAGCACTATATGCAGACGACGTCTGTCTGGTTCAAACAGCGAGTACAGCAGAGCTTGCCCTGAAAAAAGTGGGAAATCATCTCAATAATAAAATCGTTCCCTATTTATCCAATAACAAGCTGATGCTGAATGCCCTGAAAACGCAGTACATGGTTCTGAGGGGCAAATTTAGAGCCAAAACATTTCTATTCAATAGATTAAATATAGATAATAACGTCATCACACCGGTAGAAAGCGTCAAATACCTTGGCTACATTATTCAGCCGAATACTCTGCACAACTTGCACATAACATCACAAGTTCAGAAAGCAAAAGCTACAATGGCTCAGCTATACCCATTAATCTATCGCAACAGCCGACTATCAATGAGGAATAAACTTCTTCTCTACAGTCAGGTGGTGCGACCGACAATGACGTATGGCTACCCAGTGTTCTGTTCAACCACTAAAGCTTTATTCAAACGCATGCAAGTTGTGCAGAATAAATGCCTAAGAATGGCAGCTGGTGTAGGTCTAATCGACAACAGACTTCCAAACAATATATGGCTTCACAGAAAGACAGATATGCCAACGATTACTGATTATGTAACCACTCTGGCAGAAAGGTACTACAAGTACTGTCTCCCAGAGAGCTTATATAATCAAATAGCAAACTCTCGCGCAAGTCGCATAAATGGTTATAGCCTCTTGCACGCCAACCTTCAATTGGAACTCAGACCAAGTTAAACACAAATTAAATAATACCTCTGCTTTTGTACATATGTACATAAATCACTAACTACAACTGGGAGTGAATGGGAGAGAGTGTATGGTTGTAAATATGAATGAGAGACGAATGCATGAGTGTACATAGATTTTATTCCCTTACTCTTAAGTTAATTAGTTTTTGCGTAAAGCCTTCAATATGTGACCCTGTTTTTTGCTGACTTTTCAGGGATATTACTACACAAATTCCTGGGGAATGTTTGATGAATTAGGTGCGAACGGGATCTATTATAGATTATTTTCTTTGAAAGCTAACGGATGATGCTGCTGGGCAAGGAGCCGTGGAAAAGAGGGAGATGACAAATGCCATTATAAAAAAAACGGAGCCAAAACATCGGCAATCAGCGAGAGAACTCGCGGTATCTATGACCACATAGATACTGAATTTTTTTTTATATAAGTGCATATTATTACATTATAACTTATGATTAATAAAGACATCTAACATATAATACAAAAACGATGCAAAACGAATTATTTTACTCGTTGCGACAGTTACAATTTTTTCCGCCAGAGGTCTCATTGAATTCTACTTCGATCAATAGTTGTCCAAAACCAATTTTAAATGGATAGGAAATTGAAAAATTTGTATATGCATCCTATATCAACTCACATAATAACCCAATGTCTGTTGTCTATAAAATGTAGACTCCAAGTATTTTAGCCTTCAAAGTCATAAATTTGACAATCACCGACAGTTCAAATCCAAAACAATAAAGCAGGTAAGTTTTTTAACTACATTCACATTACATTTTTCTATGATCAAATGAATAAATATTAATATTATTACAGTATGATCAGATAAAAGGACTAGCCCTATCTCCCCAACTCTGGATAGTGCTACTTAATATTTGGATCTTTGTATATGGGTTTTTGCAGCAATTCAAAACATTAACATCGGAAGGCTAACGAAGAAGATGAGATAGCGCCAGAAATGATTAAATTTTTGGGGGAAAGAGGAAAGGAATGGATATGGAAGGTATGCAAAGATGCATAGGTACAACAAAAAATTCCAAGGGAATGGGAAAATAACTTAATAATACCCATCTTTAAAAAAGGGAGATCAGTCACATTGTGGGAAATACAGAGCAATCTGTTTGGCCCAAACTAACTTTACTATAAAGTATACACAAAAATAATAGAAAAAAGATTAAGAGAATATGTAGAGCCAAAATTAGGAGAACAGGGAGCTTTTAGACCTGGAAGACAAACAAATGATAATATTTATATACTGAGGAATATAATCGAAAGAAAAATAGGATAAGGAGAAGAAATGTATCTTACATTTATAGATTTAAAAGCAACCTTTGATACAGTAGATAGAAGGGAAGTATGGAGAACCCTGGAAGAATTGGAAGTTCCACCCACCTTAATAAATATAATTAAAAGTGTATACGAGACAGTTAGAGCCAAGGTACAAATTGCAGGGCAAAGGTCAGAAGAATTTAAAATGTGAATAAAACAAGGCGACAGTTCAAGCCCATTAGTGTTTATAATAATCATGGATAAGATTGTGAAACGAAATAAAGAAAAATATGAGCATCTGAATACTATACTGGGAAACAGAAATAAGTAGTCTACTTTATGCAGATGATGTGGTCTTAGTATCGAATACAAAGAACAAAATGCAAAAACTAGTGAATATTTGGACTAAAGAAATAGAGAACATGAAGATGGAGGTGAACATAAATAAGACAAAAGTGATGATAATAAATGAAAAGCAACTAGGTAATCAAAATAATAAAGCTATTGAATGCAAAAACCAGACACTAGAAAGAGTAACAACATTTGAATATTTGGGAAGTATAGTAACAGAAGATGGAAAAATAGATGCAGAAATAACAAACAGAGCAAATAGATGAAAAAAAAATACTAATCTCTAAATAAAACAATTCTTGGACATAAAGATATAGACTTGAAAGTGAAAATGAAAATTCATATGATAACAGTTCCTACAATATTATATGCAAGTGAAAATTGGACTGTGCGAAAAAAGGACGAAACTAGAATAAACGCCATAGAAATGAAACATCTAAGAAGAATTGCAGGGAAAACTATACTGTATTTGAAAATAAAGAGAGTAAATTCCCAGAATAAAAACTAATTCGGTATGCAAAACTATAGTACAGTACGTGCGGTAAAACTTCAATATTTGTAATGCATTCTAAATTGTTTTTGTTAATTTCAATACAAAATTTATTAAATTTCTTGGACTATCACATTATTTTATGATCTTTCATTGTTACTACAGTAGGCCTTAGAGGATTAACGTGCGTCATAGGCGTAACCAGATTAGAAAGGGATAATTGTTATTTAACGACCTCCGAATGGCAACAGCTTCTAATGACAGATATTTTGACTTAAATAGTGCTTAAGTTTCTAGAAATGCAGTTATTTGATTTTCGATAAACGTGACAAATAGTAGTGACTAAAAATGGAAGCAGTTTGTGAGTATACGCCAGTGAAAAAATTAAAACTAGACCATTTATCGCTCAATGAAAAGAGTGCTGTAGTGAATGTGTACCACTATTTTAAACATCAAAATCCCTCAAACACTATTGACAGTGTAGTTGAAACAACATCTAAGGCAATGGGATATGGAAAATCTACAATATATAGAGTTCTAAAGGAGGAAAAATCAGGTGGAGTAACCTGTGGACACAGAGTGCGAGGAACCATAACTTTAAAATTATTAATTTATGTACTTTAATTTTATTTTTAGATTTTATTTTTTAAGATTTAATATTGTCGTATTTTTTGCATGTTGCTCGTCAAATTTTATCCTTGCGGTTGGTTTTTTTTTTCTCATATACCTACTTAATTGTTTTTTTAGCTCCTCATATTAATTTATAAATAATTGTAATTATCTGTACATATTATATACATATTTTGTAAATAAACATATGCCTAAAACAAAATGCCTAAAATAATATTGACTTTTTCTTCATTTTACCCAAATTAAATTACTACTTACGAATTATGTTTATCTATCTAAAATTGGTAATCTAGGTATAAATAACTAAAACAAATTAAATATTTCTATTTCCATATTAATTTAATTTTGAAAACGCACGTCTATGGTTTACTGCCTCTAACACTGATAACTGCAAAACATTTGTGGGAATTTACTCTCTCTTGATTTTCAAATACAGTATAAATGGGATAGGATTAGAAATGACGTCATTAGAGAGACAACTGAACAGGAACTGGTAAAATAAAAAAGAGAACTTAGCTGGTATGGTCCTATGGTAAGAATGGAACCAAAAAGGTCAACTAAGAAAATAATGGAGATTGGAAAATCGATCAAAAAACAAAGGGGTAGGCCTAGAAGGAAATGGTTAGACCAAATACAAGAGATGGTTTTAGAAAGAGGAAAGACCATAGCAGAAACGAAAAACATTGCAAGAGACAGAAAGGCATGGAAGAAATGGGTACAGGACATGGAATCCATATCCGACGCCTGAAAGGGCAAAAGGATGTAGAAAAGAAAAGGAAGTATATGGGTTTTTGTATGCAATCCATAAGTTACTAAAAACAGATGTGGCTAGGACATACCACATTATCCCTGTGTATATCGAATCATTTAATTACATTATAAACAATAGATACGCAAAGGTCATAGTCGAGAGGCTTTAAGAAGCTCCTAAACCACATATTTATGCTAGGTAATATTACTGCAAACAGTAAAACAATTTTCTGCAACCAATTGTCAAAACATTTAAAAATATACAAAAATCGTCATACCTTGTTTGTAGTCTTCCATTTCAGATTTGAGTTCTTGGATTTCTTCTTTTTCAACAATAAATTTCTTTTCTTTCGAGACGGTATCGATTGCAGTTTCAATAATCTCAAAGTCTTTGGATTGAAGATTTTGACTTTTTTCTACAACTTTCTTTTCTGCCTTTGTTGTACTTATCCTTAAAGCTGTGTCTTCTAGGGCTGGAGTAGCTGAAGCTGATAAAACTGTCGCTTTGTCCACAAGAAGCTCTTTTTCTTTTTCAATTTGTTTCTTCTTTTCTTCCCTCCTTTCTTCTCGTTCTTCTTTGATTTTCTTTTCTTCCTCTTTGATAATTTCTGCCCTAACCCTATTATCAATTTTACCTATAAAATAAATCAAAACACAAATTCAATTGTACAAAAAAAGCATTTATAGTCACATTACCTTCTTTTTCTCCAATAGCAGCTTGAGTTTGTTTAACAATAGTTTCTGGCAGAGCCGATATCGTAGCTTTCAGTTTATCACTAGTAGGAATGGTTTCTGGTAGCAATAAAGCTCTAGATAGAAGTAAGAGGGAAGGGGGAAGTTTCTTATCTAAACTTAAGTCTAACCATTGCTGTAGTTGTGACCTTAATCGTTCTTCACTTAACCCATATGCTCTCATTCCTCTTGCCCTAAAAAATGTTTCCATATTAAGTAGTTTTTGCATTTATTTATTCACTGAATATATATTTTTTTATTAGACTATATTTTTTTACCCTGTAAATTTAAAACAAAATGTAAATGTTGAATAACTCTTGCCTGCATGCTTGTTGTACTTCTGCTAAAGTCAAAATATTTACACCTTCTTTTTGTATCATTTTATCATCAGCTACTAATGATCGCAATTTCATTCTAAGCTGAAAACGAAGAAAATTATTTGTTCCTAATGTTTGAACTTCCAATACTCTACAGAGAGCAATCAATTGACTTCTAGACAAAGAATCCAATGTTATTTCATCTTGGAACAACTTTGAAAACTTCATTATGTCTTCAGATTTAACGTATTCACCTAAAAATTGAACATTTAAAATATTAACAAAGTATATAATTTAGTGTATGTCATTAGAATTTATAATTAAATTACTACTTCCAGACAAGGTCACTGTTTAATTTAAATCCACATTATTGATATAATTTTGACCAAAGGTTGTGAATATATTTCATGAACTATATAATTACTTGTGAAATAACTGTTACATAAATTACCTACCTGAAGTCCTAACTTTTTGAAACCAATCAACAAAGTCTTTAGCTTCATTTGAATATCTTTCTTTATGTTGCACAGCCATATTATCTAATGTTCCTTGTAAGAACTTGGCCATTTCTAATTGAACCTTCATTCTTTGTTTAAGCTTATCCTCTTTTTCTGTTGCTGTTTGAAATGTAGAGGGCAGCATTCCAGGAAAGAATTTAATGAAAAAGGGTAATAAAAATTCCATAAATGGTACTACGATAAAAACTGAAAATGGAACTAAACGAAAGAGGTCTCCTACAGTTCGTGTTAATAGTTTGTATTCTCTCCTTGAGAGAGTCTTTCCATTCAACACTCGCCATACTAGTCCTGAAGAAATTTTTACATCAATAAATAGAAGCCTAAAGCCATGATAGTAATGAACTAATTCATCCCAAATTCTTGTTGTCAAAGGTTTCTTTTTAACTATGGATGTTACTTCTTTGGGTTTAATTTGTTGCTCTTCTTCTTGTTTTTTCTTAAGTTCTTGAACAGTTTCCTCAACTTTTGAAGAGGGTTTTAAAGGCTCTTTCTCCAATTTGATATTAGTAAGTGAAAACTGACGATAAAAATCATATTTCCATATAAAATTATGATTTACCAACAACTTTCGATTATCGCAAGTTAAATTCGGCTGAGAATTTATTGAATATAGTCGTTTTGTCTCTACTCTACTACTTGATGAGAGACTGTCAACATAACAAATACAACGTTTTTTTAAATTATGTTTTTTACAATCTAAAACAAAACAAAAATTTCACCATGATGACATCGCTTTAAATGTTATGAAAATTATGTAAGTCGAATCATCATAACCTTAAAAATAATAACTTACTTTCCATAAACCTCGGACGAGCACATTTAATGTGGTGAGCTCTTAAAACTGCATACATTTTATTAATTCCTTTGAATTTTAATTACCTTCTTTATGTCGGATTATCTTTAAAAAATATGTCCATGGATGTTCTTTATGGTTCTTTACGTATTTTAATTATGTACAAGATGATGTATTTTTGAGTTGTTCGTGACTTACAAATTTTCCATTACAAATGAGGAATGAAAGTGACATTTGTGACGTTTAACCGGTTTAACAAATATTACATTCAGTTCAGTACCAACATTAAGTAAATAAAATATGCTAATTTTTATTTGCGGTAACAGCGTGTAGTTTGCCAACCTATAAAGTTTGACTGACGTTAGTTTGAATTTAATATGGTACCGGTGGCCATGGGTACCGTGATTGATTTGATATCAAATCAATCACGGAACCATTCTCTAAGCATATATTAATATTTTTTAATAACATGCAACCTACAAATTTCAATTTTCATTAGGTTTAAAGCAGTAAAACATACATTGACATAATACAAGCGAACGTTCCTTTATCGGCGATCGGTACTTCGTTGCGTGGAAAACGGTTTTTATAATGGATGAGCCATCGAGAAATTTCTCTGTGAGTTGAGCTACAAAACAAAACCCAATCTAATATTTAATTTGTTTAGGACAAGTCCACGTGGCAGTTGCCCTGATGAATCTGATGATACGAGTTCCATAGAGAAATATAATATAATTTTAATAATATAACTTTATTTTGTCTATGACGAGTTCTTTGCTTGATCCTGTTTGAGTTCATTTAATTTTGATTTGGTGGTTTCTACGACATTGTTTCAATTACTCAGGTATTCTTAAAGCTATATCCTTCTGTTTATAATGAAAAGGATCAATAAATCAGTACAAAACATATTTAAACCGTATCCAAATAATTGTTCATCCTCAGGGCGACTGTCACTAGTCACTTGTTCCAAATTATAAGTGGACATGTCCGTGACATGTCCCATCCCATGTCCTCTGCATGATTTCTATTTCTAGTCATAAATGAGGTGTGTTCTTTTTGACTGAGATCTCAGATGGATCTCAGTTAATCTCAGCTCAAGGATGATAGATTGAGAATAGGATGGATTAATCCCATAAGAGCAACGCTAGCCATTTGGGTAACCAGTGACGTCACAGCAACGTTCTTTTGTCGACATCGGTGTTCCATCAATTATATGTTTATCTTCTCTTTCTATGTGCATTAAACAAAGACAGATTTTGAACTGTATTGTTATAAGTGTAACTATTGATAAATGAACAGCTGTTTCTAAGACGAAAATCGTAGCAGTTATTGTAGGTACTTGTTGTTGATAAAGTTGTGTATTTCCTTATTTTTTGCGTTGATTGATTATTATTATTATTATTTATTAGTAATGTGCTACAATTTGCGGATGACACGGCGGTGATATCCTGGGGTAAAAACTTACCAACAACAATAAACCGATTACAAATACATGTAAATGATATAGTAACTTGGATGGTGTGCAGAAATCTGGCAGGAGCAAACTCGGGCTGTAACCCAAAAATCCTAAGCTGGATGTACACTGCCATAGTGAGACCAATCATCACTTATGGAGCCATTGCCTGGTGTAGTAGAACTAGCCTATTGACGACGAGAGAAAACCTCTCCAAAATTCAAAGACTAGCCTGTACCTATATGCATTACAGGAGCAATGAGAACATGCCCAACGGCAGCCATGGAAGTGATTCTCAACCTCACCCCTTTACATATGGTTTGACATACAAGAATGAAGGAATTAGTATTGAAACCGCTGCCAACATATATAAAACAATTTGTAGACCCATGATGGAATAAAGTTCTACAATACTATATAATTGTAAAAATCCGCCTAGAAACCATATGAAAGTAGGGAAGACAATCAGTCTTCGAAAAATCTCTAAAATGAGACATCCTGATAACCCACTGCATAATCCATCAAACAGACTCCTTTATAGTAAGACGGGAATAGAACCAATAAATGAGAGATTCAAAAAATTGTTCAGGTGCTTCTCTCTTGAAGAAAAGAATATTGAATTAATTCAACCTCACATTCTAGAGATCCCTGAAAATGGTCATCGTAGAAAACATCCACAGAAAACTCTGTTTGAAGAAATTATCTACATATCACGGCAATAATATGTCACTTAATATCTTGGTTTTTATTATGAAATTTATATATATATATATTTTTTTTAACTTATATAGAAGATGTATAATGGATCTTGTTTGATGATATTGCATAATGATTTTAGTTTTCTTTGAATATAATAATTTGTATTGTACCTAATCTTAGGAAAATCAATGTATTACTATATATTTTGTAAATTGGCTGAAAGACCTCGGTTGATGGCCTGTTGATGCTTTAGTGTCAATAAAGTATACTTCTCTCTCTAAGAATATAAAAAATATAAAAATATATTGCCAATTGAATATTTCTTTTGTATGAATAGTTTTTGTTTTTTGTTTTATTTGCGCATGTTCTTCAACTAAACAAAACATAAAATATCTTGAGTTAACTGTATAAACCCTCACTTCGTGGAATCTACTCATCATATGGTTTTAAATGAAACTAACTGTTTCTAAATGACTCCACAATATATTTGTAAAAATGTGTAATTTACTTGCAATTTACACATTTTTACAAATATATTGTGGAGTCATTTAGAAACAGTTAGTTTCATTTAAAACCATATAAAATATCTATATAGTGTTTATATTATTTCATGTAAAAATACCAGTTTTGTCCTGTAATAATTGCAGATTAATAAAAATGAGTATAAAATTGAATCAGCCATTTCAAAAACCTCATAGATCACACAATAAGTTTTTTTAGGAATCAATATAAGCTATTTCATGTACCAACAAAGGACTTTTTTACTCTAAATTTAGTACATATTTGAGTTGCAAAAAATTAAAATATTGAATAACCTACACAGTTTATAAATAATAATAATGAAAGAAACCTGAAAAACTGATCATGACTTTAGCAAGAAATAGGGTAAGTGGAACATAATTTAACATAGTAACCATTTTTTTTATTGCTTATTGAAAATTACACTTAAAAATTAACTTATTAAAATTTCACATGTATTAATTTGTCATGTTATAATATCTATAAGGTGCGTACCTAAGCATATTCTCCATCATTCTTATCCGGATTATCTTAAACATTTGCAGTTGGCCAACTAAAAATGCTGTTACATAATGGCTTATGCTTTTCCAGAATACTATACCCGAACTTGCTTTTAAATCACCCAATTTATTTTTATTATTTAAAGTAAAAGGAATGTCTTTTGACTTACATGATTTATACCCAGAATACGCATATACCTTAAAGAAATGATTTAAAAAAAACATGTTGAAAAAATGTGACTAAGAGGTTCTACTTATATATTAAATACTTTATTTTTTTGTTATTAAAAATAAATAAATAACACCACGAATTTCACAGTTTCATAATTCGCGCAAGGCGACGCGCGCATGGGTAACCAGTGACGTCATCAAACTCGGCTGACACTTTTCAGCTTTTAATCAATCCTATTCTCAATCTATCATCATCTCAATCTATCATCCTTGATCTCAGCTCACATCGGTAATGTGCGCGTTCTTTTTGATTTACTCACTTCGAAGTGAGCTGAGATTTTTCCTCCCCCTTCACCGATGCTGAATGTGATGTAAGGGGGTATCAGTTGGACTTGAGTCGGAAATATGGAGGGTAGAGGTGAGGAGAACCATCTCTGTGTATGAAAAAGTGTCCGTAACAGCGCGTCCAATAAGGGTGGCGCTGCGGTACCTTAGGATATAGTTGGAATGTCATGGTAAATTATTTAAGGTTATGTAAATGGAGATGGTTTGTTTATTTTAACTAACTTATTGGTTTTAGCAAATTTCAAGGAAAAAATAATTATCTCGCGTAGCTAGTGCTATGTTTGGTTGAAGGTAAGTTTCTTCAATATATTTATATAATTGTGTTGCAAAATAGTAATGAAAACAATAAAAAATATTCCACATATTATTTCTACACATTATGCATAAATATATACCCATCAATCACTGATTTTTTCTATTGTTACAGATAATGCCTCAAAAATGCTGATAAGTATGAATGAAATCCACAGAGAATTCAGAGTGTGTCACTGTGCAGTAGTAATTCTCAGCACATCCGATTGAAAGTGAATCAAATGAAGAAGGTAGGTACTTCTTTTAAATAACCAAGAACCAACACCAATTTTTGTTCCAAGAAAGACAATTTCAAGATAGCATTGGTGGAATATACAAATTGTGATTGGACTATTTCAAACTCAAAGAAGATGTGGTAGTTGTGGAATGCTGAAAAGTACCAAAACAATTTGCAGAGAGTGTGATGTCCTACTATTTTGCTATACAATATCACAATTAAAAATTTATATGTTCTGTAAAATAAGTGTATGATTAGTACATATAAAAATAAAAAAATAGAAACAGTTTTATCAACAGGATTCATCATATCAATTATAAATGAAAATAATATCCTCCATCACAGTTAGTACACATGCAAGTGGAATGGAAGAATTTAAAAAATATAAATAGGTTATATAAAGAATTTGAATGCAAAAGTAGATTCTCCTTCCTTCCTACAGATCCTCCTGAGGACATTCTTCAGCTGTGAAAGGTTCTTAATTTAGGGCTAAATCTAAAGCAGTCTTTTTGAACTTTTTTTTATATTCTTTGATTTCGATAGTGTCTAGTAAGTTGTTGAAAAGTCTAATACAAGCATTATCTGTACTCGACAGTCTATGTGATGGTTGATTATAATTTATGATTGTTACATGTATCAGCACATTGCATGTTGTTTTGCAGATGAATATCAAACTTCATATAGGTAAGTACCTACATTATATTATTACAACCATGATATGACATAATATAGGGTACCACTTATTTCAAATAAGAATTTAAATACACAGCTTTTTTTTCTTGAAGTCCATCAAAAATAGGAGAAACATTTTTGGTAATAAAAAATTTGTACATATTTGTGGAAACATTTATTGCTTGAAAAAATCACAAATATTACAGGAAGTATTCATGTTCGAAACATGAACATATTTGTTTTTAGTAGATATATCAATGAACATACACATGTGTTCAACAAATAAAGTATGAAACATTAAAAAAAACAAGTAGTACATTTAATTAAGAAGATAACTTGTTAAATTAAATAGGTATAATTCTTGAAGTAGTCATAGATGTCAAGATGGGCCCAGAGTTTTATGGGGTCCATTTTTTTAGTAAGATGAAAGGAGTTAGAAGCCAGTGTGTTTAAGCGTTTGGTGGAAAAGTATTTGACTAAAAAGTGTTCTCAGGTATTCTGTAAAGAGTTTTTTAGAATGTTTTTGTTATGTTAGATTTTAAAATTTAAATTTTTAATCCTATGTTTAATATTATTGTTATTTAATTTAAGTGTAGGTACAATGTAAGTATATTTGATTGATGTGTGTAATCACTTATAAATTATTTGATTTGTAAAAATTGGGTCAGTTTCCAACACAGCTCTTTGTCTATAGTTGAAATCTATATATCGCTTAAAAGTTTATTTTGAATTGAAACTTAAAATCAGTAGACAAAATACAAAATTATAGAGTTATTGTATTGGATATGGATGGAATATCTCTTTCAAAAAACATGTTTCCCTCACATTAATAGATTACTGGACTTTTCAAAAACGTTACCAAAAAAGACAATTAAATATATTCACTTTTACATCAATAAATACTTAATGTAATTGATAAATTTCCTTCAATATGTACATATATATAAAAAAATTCCAATCCTTTCAGTTTTATTACATATAGCCAAACCGTCGGTAGCAGCAAAATTTAAAAAAAATATATAAATAAAACTCTCCAGAGTTTGTGTAGTTGCTCAGTTCTTCTTATAATTTTTGATAAATTAAATTATTATAAACTTCCTGATCTTCTAATAATTCCTGTTGCTAGATGTAGATCTGTTGTACTTGATGCTGTTCGTTTGAGAGGTAGGTACTGCAGCAAGAGTTTGTCATTTGATGTTCATTAGTGATATTTGTGCTGTTATGGAAATAAATGGTGGGAAATATCTTGAGCTCCTTCCACTTACTCTTCAAAATGAGTGTGACAAATATAATAATTTGCTTTCAATGCTAAGGTTATCATGAAATTATTTCACGTACTCTTGGCAAGAAAAAAATACAGAGATAGCGGTGTATATTTTCACCGAATAACTATTCGGTAACAATTTTTCACAAGTTTGTGCTCCTTATATCTAGTTTCCATATTTACTAAATTATTTTGGACTACCTACGTAAATAGTTGAAGTTTTGTATACGGGTATTTTACTAACTACTCTTGAAGTCTTGAAAAATATTTAAACTCGGCACACTTCACTCCGTCTACAATAGCTATCTTCATATTAGAGTTTTTCGTACGCCAGCGCTACTCTGGCAGATAATTGAAGCTTTATTGTCAGTATACAGCTGGACACTTTTTCAACTCTCCCCCCATACAAGACGGTTCTCCTTACTTCTACCCTCCATAGTCGGAAATAAAGTGGTGGCGTGGAGGGGATGAATCAACCAGATAGGTTATGTTTATATGTTTTATGTCTCTTATTCACGCATGTGACGGCAGATCTCGCGTTTCAATTGAGTAGGTCGTTCTTTTTGGTGCTTACTCACATCACTTTATCTCAGATCACTTCAACTGAAGTGAGCTGAGATCTCAGTCAAAAAGAACACACCTATATGGTTCATAAATGGTTCTCAGCGATGCCAACCCTACCGATTTATCGGTAGAACTACCGATTTTCGAAGTAATCTACCGATATACCGATTTGTGACACCTATCTACCGATTTTAAAGCGTTGAGGTTTGTAAAAACTTTTACTCTTTCGGATCTCGGCAATATATGCCAGTAATGCTAGTATATCACATACAATTCACGTGTCACACTTTTCTATGATTCTGGTTTACCGGTCTCGTTATTGACAACAAAAGCGAGCCGTAAACATGATTGATGAGTGCGGTGCCCGTTTAAAAAAAAAATCCGACCGCCTTCAAGTGAAATATCTTATATTTATTTTGGAAACAGCGCCTTTCAACCAGCAACCTGATATTCAGCCATTTGATCTAACAGCTTGGATATTAAATTTTAGTTAAGTATGTATTTGTTTATTCATAACAATCTCATAATTTTCTCCTGACCATACAATTTTTATCAATTGATTTTATTCTTTGCTAGCGGTCTCGTTATTGACAACAAAAGCGAGCCGTAAACACTATTTATGAGTGCGGCGCCTGTTTACAAAAAAAAACAAGAATCACACCCCTTCCAGAGAAATATATTTATTTTGTAAGCTTTGTCCAAATGAAGCAAAACACAGACATTTTCTAATTTTCTTTTTATTTGGTAACGACGGTAACGTAAATATGTCGGGCTCATCGAGTAGCGAAAATTTTATGCCTCCTTATTTCAAATCTACCGATTTCTACCGATTTTTCACCAGCAGACCTACCGATTTTTAAAATTTCGGGTTGGCAACACTGGTCGTACTATTGCGCCACAGGTGTCGCCAAGAATCTTGTGTAGCGTTTTTGAAGTGGATCTTCAGGTCGGTTGCGAGTTGGACAATGTGTGTTGAGTCGTTATTAGTGGTAGCATCTTTCGCGTGGCGGTCCGCAGTTTCGTTACCATCAATGCCGATGTGAGATGGAAGCCAGATGAGAGAGACTGTTATATTTTGAGCAACGAGAGTTTGATAGATGTCGTGTATATTCTGGACAATTGGGTGGTCAGTGAAGATTGACTTGATTGACTGAATGGAGGAAAGGGAGTCTGTGCATATTGCAATATTTTTGTGGGGTATTTTGTGGGGTATTTACTGAAAGCTCAAAAGTTTATACAACAAACAACTAAATTGAAGGCAACTAGATAATAACGTAGCTAAAAAAGAGTGTTAGAATGGAAC
>CAJUYI010002406.1:5732-25757 GCA_910591695.1 Galerucella pusilla
CCCTCTCTCCCCAAGTGAGATTTGGCTCGATCCCTACTCCACTGAACAGCACACGGGCCCTACTAGGGTGTTTTCAATTCAAAGATCCCCCTCTACCCAAGTGAGATTTGGCTCGATCCCTATTCCACTGAAAAGCACACGCGCCCTACTAGGGTGTTTTCAAAGACCTCCCTCTGACGTATATAAGGGGAGGGGTACGCACTATAACGGGGCTCCTTACGGAACACTTTTCCACAAAGGAGCACCTGAACAAAATAGGACTGACTGTATAACGGAGACCTCACATACAGGAGATGCAAAAAGGACACCGGAACAGCTCTGCACATATTATGCAACTGTGAGACGCTGGACCACAAGAGGCAAAAAGTATATGGAAGACCCCAAATTAATCCAGAAGACTACAACCAACCAGTAAAGAACCTGTATGAGCTAATACAGGGAACGGATTGGCTGAATAGGCTGTAGTCAGAACATTAGGAGAATCCACAATACGCCCAAAAGACTGAGGTGGTGCCGGCCTTAAAAAAATATATATATATATATATATATATATACATGGTTATAACCCTTTCAGCAGAAGGGAGCGAAACGAAAAACGATGTTTAAAAATACTTTTAGATATATGTAGCCAAGTCAAACAAAGAATTAAAAATTTCTTTTACTTGAAAAGTTGCTTTAATGCGTGGCACTCGATTTTTTTTTGCCTTTGGCGGCGCCTTCAATAAAGCTTTCTCCTTCTGAACCTATCAGATGAAAAAAACCAAAACCCCCCCCATGAAAAAGCTATAGCTACGTGACTGCCTCTCCCCAAGTGAGATTTGGCTCGAGCTCTCCTCCACTGAACAGCTAACGCACCCTACCAGAGTTTTTTCGAAGACCCCCCTCTCCACAAGTGAGATTTGGATCGATCCCTACTCCACTGAAGAGCTCACGCCACCTAAGTTTTCAGATACTTTTATATAGATTGCGAAAAGTCTATTCGAGCCATACGATTTACACAAGTACCACAATGAAAAAATTGATCTCACTTATTTTTCAAAAGTCAATAATATTACCAATCTCGAATTTCTCCCAATAAATACGGCGTTATCCCGTATCAAAAGTTGAATGTAAAATAAGATAATTATTCCTTAGAAAGTACCAAACTGGCAACGCTGCTTTCATATCAGATCGGTAGCTGGAACTGAAAACACGCCCAGCGCTGACTGCGAACAATTATTCTTCTCTCTCTTTCAAGTAGTTTTGCTCATATTTTCTTGTGTAAATCGTATGGCTCGAATAGACTTTTCGCAATCTGTATATGGAAATATGCTAATCCCGCCCTGTTTAGACCTATTTAGACACGGAATTAGATAAATCTACCTCTCGGGTATTTCATTTCCAGTTTTTGTATGTATCAATCCACACCCAACTTCCCTTTCTCTCTCCTGGAGATTCTTAAACAAGTTATCGAGTCTAAATTTCATGGTATCTTTTTTCTCTCTCATCATTTCGAGTTGGCGTGCGATTCTGTCTCTTTCGCTCTTATCGAACGTATAGAGTGTATCGTATTTATTCAACAAGCTATTATATTTTGTAATCATATTGATAGCGTTGTCGTCTTCTTTAAGTACGTGACGCATATTTTTCTGTCTAAAAAGTTTCATAAGTACAGGGACGACGAAAATTAGGGATTTCATATAACCTACCTAAAATAGAATGCTAATTTTTTTTGTAAAATTCCATTTATAATTTTGGATTGTTTTATTTCGCGTGAGAGTATTTTATGCCTATCGCAATAGAATTCCCTCGAAGTCGATGCAATGGATATTGTGCTTTCTTCTTCTTCCTCCTCCTCTTCTCCTTCTAACTGGGATGAATTCGATTCCAATGATTCTATTACGTTGGGGGTTTCCTGTAAGGAACAGGGATATTTTTTTTTAAATATTCGAAAATTTGAATGGAAAAGCAGATTATTTCAATAGAGTATGAAATTCTTCTAGAATGAGTGATGATAGATGCTGTGTTGCCAAGCTGATGATAATTTTATAAAATCTGGGGAAAATGTATTTACCCCTAGATCGAAAAACATTCCGCTAACATTGCTGTTTTTAGAACCTTCAAATCTTTGGACAAATTTATATCCAATAGAATATGAAGTGATAGACTTGTGTGGTGGACGTGATTTCTTTTTTTTCTTTCTTTTCATTTTCATATCTTCACTAATTCTCGCGCTGAAAAAGTTTTCTGAAATTTCCATTAATTGTTATAATCCAAAGTATTAGTATTTTGGTACCACACTGTATGCAGTAACTAAAATTTCACTTTAATATAGTCAAATGCAGTATTATCATGCGGGTCATACGATTCCACAAAAACATACTCTCAGTTTTTGTTTTCTTTTATTGCGTTTAATCATAACTTCCAAATTAGTCCAGTATCTGAACTGAAAAGCTCCTGAAAAGTCGCTGAAGACTTCACTTTGGGCTCAATTTGTAGGTCACGACAGGTGTTTTCAAACGAGAAAAAACTCAACGCGATTGAGTTTACGGAAGGGGGGAAAATGTCCCCCTAAGCCCTGGAAACGGGTTTCTCGCTAATATCTGGCTAAATATGCGAATTAAAGAATTTTTCTTCATATAAAAAATGAAGACCGTCTTATTATCTACAAAAGTGGCTCCCATAATTTTTTTCGAAAATTCGATAGTTATCGAGATAAAGAGACCTAAAAGTCTCCTCTTTTCAGCTGCTGATGCTCTGTCTGTAGTCTATGCATTAACTTGTAAGCGGGCGGACGGATTGTTCCATAACTTGGCAAAAAATTGACATTTTCCGATGATTCAAAGTTCATCACAATAGGAAGACCCGTAGCTATCCTTCCATGTGACTTGCTGCTCGTTCGTACTTGACAAAAATATTTAAAAAAGCGGTCAAAGTTTTTTTTCCACAAGATTTTGAGACTTTTTCATTAATTTGTTCATATTTAAAAAAAATACTCTATTATCCTAATTTTTGGAACTTAAGGTTCTTTACGTCAGGTTATGTTTGAGCGACCGGGGGTCGCGACGCAAAAGATCTGACCGTTACGTTACGTTATGTTGCTTCGTTATATGCCTTGCTGGCGTGCGTGTGCTCTCACCTGAGTCTCTCTCTCGTTTACGAAGCAGCGATTCATATGCTTCGGCCGGGAATCGAACCCGGGCCGCCCGCGTGAAAGGCAAGCATTTTACCACTGAACCACCGATGCTATATTAAAATTCTATGCAAAGCTGGTATTCGCAGTGCTGGTGATCTACTTGAATTTGTTCGGATAAATTTTTACTATTATTTCCATAATTTTTAAAATATATATAATATAAAAAAATATTTTAAACTGATCGAGAAGTATAAATGTCACTTTTGACATTTCGTTCATTTCGAAGAAATTTAAATTATTTTATTCGGAATTTATTTCAATACGATCGCGCAAAAAATGGTATAAGCATCTCGAACGTTAAGGGTAATTACAACGTTTGCATGTAGATTCCTCTCGTAAAGTTGGACAAAATGATATGAGGATTAAGGGGTCTAGCACATTTACTTTTCGAAATACAGGGTGTTGAAATTTTGAAAACTTGAATGTTTCAATTCGATAACTTTAAAATGGATGGATACATTGATTTGACATTTGGCAGGTTCTTTTAAATGTAAAAGGGCATATTTTGATAGAAATAGTAGTTTGTGCAACTAGTGTGGATATGATGGCCATATCGCTCGAGGAAGTTTGAGCACGACGCCGTAGGCGGAGTGCTCAATCGTTCAAGTGCGATATGGACAATCCACACGAGTCGAACAGCATGTTTTTTCTACGACCCACTTAAGAAAAAATCTAGAAAATAAAAATTTCTATAAGCTGTAATATAACTTCAAATTAAAAATTTTACAATTCAATTTTATGTTTTCACTAATTTTTTTGTGGTAAACGTACAGTTCTTGAATGTCCAATTTGTATAATGCTACGGTTTCCCTTTTTTTAAGTATACGATGCTGTTATAAGTAGATGTTGCCAGTCGGACTCCCTCATGAAGGGTACCGTACCACTATCTGTAATAATGAATATTCTGCTAAATATTTCAAACGTCTACCTGTTGTCGTTATTAATATCGAGCAGAAAAATTATTTAAAAATTAAATTTACAATAAAAAAAAACTTCTTCACGGGGAATCGAGCCCGGGACTACCGCGTGAGTCTGGTTTGCTTACTACTCGACCACCGAGGAATATGTAAATTGTTTATCTATCTATAACGTCAGATGTATTACATAATTTTTGCTTAAAAGGAACTAAATTTCCTACCGTGTGTCCCGCCACACGTTCTACCTTTTTTTCATTCTATTTTTATTATAATAAATATAATAGATATTGTATAAAGAAACAATATTTAAATTTGCATGAAGATGATCGATTACTTTTAGCGTAAACCCTTACAGTGCTCTTGAAGATGGTTCTACCACAGAATAAGGTATAAGGACCTACAGTTCGTCATTCAACCCTCTTCTATGTAAAATCATTGAATGTTAACTCGAATATAGAATGATTGGTTACTGTTTCCTGTATCTTATCCATAGTTTTTCATGTATAAATATTTATATTAAATCATACAAGCCTTTTATTTTTATATAAATATTTTTGACTTACGCCCTACGAGGCACGGAACAATGAAAAAGAAGAACTGTCAATCTAACATCAGATTGACTTTTCTAGTTTTCGTTAAGTGAAGGAAAAAACTACAGCTTGGCAACATCACAATATTTTGTTTTGCAACGTCATCGTCTTTTTATCGTAAATGTTCTACAGGCAGAGCAGCAGCTGAAATGAGGAGACTTTTAGGTCTAATTATCTCGATAACTATGGAATTTTCGAAAAAAATGATAGGAACCATTTTTGTAGATAATAAGACGATCTTCATTTTTTATCTAAAGAAAAATTCTCTAATTCGCATATTGAGCCAGATATTGGCGAGGAACCCGTTTTCCAGGGTTTAGGGGGCCATTTTACCCTCCCTCCGTAAACTTAATCGCGTTAAGTTTTTTCTCGTTTAAAAACACCTGCCGTAACCTACCAATTGAGCCCAAAGGGAAGTCTTCAGGGACTTTTCAGGAGCTTTGTCCCTTCATTTACTGTACTAAATAAAATCCGTAAGATAAATAAGACAGACTTACGCAATTTTGACGGGAAGAAAAGGGATATGTATTTAGTTTTCATCGATTCTAAAATGTATTAGGCAATCCAGATCACGTGACCTAATATGGCCGTGCAGGGCAAACAATTTAGACAGATAGGTTAGTTTTGTATTGTCTATTCAGTCATAAACAGTGCTCAAGACTTTTTAGTCGAATTTATTAGTATATTTTGCTTCAATTTAGTATATTTTATTAGTGTTTAGTATATTGTTTATTTGATTAGTATTTTCCATTTAGAATATATTATCACTTTTCTTAGTTTTTATAAATATTGTTATTGAACAAAACTGAACAAAATGAGCCTGATATTTGATTTTTGATTCTGTTAAATCATCTCTATTGATTGCTGCTAACCACATTTCTCTACGCTTCTTACTTAATTCATTCTTGTGCACCAAAAATGTGTTCTTTAAAACAGCTGGGACCTTAAAAAAGCTTACTTGGTCTCGGTTTAAACGGCTCCCACAACCGACTACAATACACGTTGTTGGCATTTTGAAGTAGGTGTTTCACTCCTGAAATCCGTAAGCATAAAAGTTAAATACTGC
The DNA here is from genome assembly GCA_910591695.1 of Galerucella pusilla. NCBI lineage: Eukaryota > Metazoa > Arthropoda > Insecta > Coleoptera > Chrysomelidae > Galerucella > Galerucella pusilla. The sequence continues at coordinate 11,481 of CAJUYI010002406.1, forward strand.
AGGTGATATCTTCCAATTCAAGCAAGTGAAATTTTAATGCCAGCAATTTCATAAAAGTTTCATTTTCATTTATTGTATATGTTTTAGTCAGTGTGTACTTACCCGTAAATAATAAATAATAATTCTTGATAGTCTAAAAACCACTAACAAAAAAATAATGTTCTTATATAGGTACACAACCAAAAGTTGGTCCTAAATTGATATACCCAGCTTAAAAGTTTTATAAAACTGAACTTTTTATTGTATATTATTAGTATAGAGACACCAAAGCAAAATAAAAGCACCTTTCTCCAAAATTAACACTTATGTATACCAAAATCCACGGTCTACAATGTATTAAATCACATTTGTTTGTCCTGTGTCCCCTTATTGAAGTTTATTTGACATGTCACTGGATTGCCTATACTATAGACCAGGGGTGTCAAACTCAATTTACATGAGTGCCATTTTTTCTTCGAGGCATGCTTGAGGGGCCGGCTTGAAAAAAGTTTGTTTATATATCATAATGGAAATCTTTATTCAACGAAATATGTAAAATAACATCAAATAAAAAAAGTTATATCTATATAATAGATAAATGATAGTTTGGTATAGTAACTATGTGATTGGTTGACCACAACAAAGCGGGCCGGATTCGAATGTCTTGAGTGCCGGTCGTGGCCCGCGGGCCGTATCTTTGACACCCCTGCATGGAGCTAGTATTGAGAGGAGTCGCTACGCCTATCATAAAAGTGGTATCGGTTTCGCCATTTCACTTCCACTTCTCTGTCAACTTGACATTAGTATTGTTTTGTGGATGTGAATTGGGTATTTTTGGATTTTCTTTTTGTTAGTGTCGTTTTTTTCTATTTTAATAATTGAACAATAATGGTTTCTTGTGCTTCACGAAGTTGTACAAGTAGAGACAGTGTAAATACGAAAAAATCATCAGGAACAACATATGTATTATAGGTTAGTAAACAACCGAAAGGACTCTACTGGAATATATTTCCTTGTGCTCCAATAAGTTTCATTCAACTTCATATTATATTTAATGTTTGTAGATTTCTTAGAACTCCATCAATAAGAGATATGTTGTTGATATTTGTAAAAACAGGTTCTTGGCAGACAACAAAATACCTACAGTGTTTCTATATTATCAATTTCACTAGTGAATATATGTTTATTGATTGAAAATTTAAATAGTCCGGCTCTGCCGACGACGCCATATTGCTCACATCACAATGTCAATCATGTGATACCACTTTCCTATTATAAGATAGTCGACTGTGTCATCTCCTCTTAATAGTAGCTCCATGCTATAGACCTATCCAAGATGCTGTCAAATGATTTTTAAGATGGCCGCTGGTAGACACACAAATCTTTTGTTATGATATTATTGTATGTGAAATCTGTTTAGTTCGGCCAATTTACCTGTCTTCTGTGGTCTTCTTTAATCTAAAGGTTCAGTTCTTTATTGTATTGTGATTAATTATTAATAATTCAGTGTGAAACTAGAAAATATGCCTACTACTTGTTGTGTGGTTAATTATGGAAGTCGAGGAGATCGCGATAATGATAGATTTTATCGAATACCTAGTGAATTACACTAACCACACAAACCTGAATGGAATGAACTATCAAAGATCAGAAGAAAAAGGTGGAAAGTCGACTTCTTGAGTTTCTTCAATAGGAGCAGGGTTATTCATGAGTGTGTGAGGATCGATACCCTGAATAACTTATCTTTTTTTCTCTTTTATTCATTTATTCTTGGTTTATTCTTTTTTTTTTTTATTATTTTTCGACTTTTTTGTAGTTTGTATTATTTTTGAATTGTATTCATAGTTATAGTGTATAGGTTTAAGTATTTAACTGGTTGAGTGGAAGAGCAAATTCTTGATTTACTCAAGAAATTTGAACCCTGCCATTTGGCAAACTGCTGTGTAACATAATGAACCTTTTTATGTATATATTCACTTGTATGCACTGTATGTTTGGCCAATAAAAGCATTTATTATTATTATTATTATCTTTTCCTTGTATCTTATTGCAATTTCTTTACAGTCACTCTCTAACGTCAATTGATAATCACTTTTATTGGAACAAGCCATTATTTAAACTTTAAACACGTATAATAGAATAAAAAACTATTAACACAACTATGCACCTATGCAAAACGCAGGTAAATGATCTTTTGTGTGTCTACCAACGGCCATTTTGTATGTCAGATGGTCACGTGTTCTGGATAGCCTTATATTCACCAGCGAAGTTTTTTTAAATGTCGGTTATGTCACTTTGACAATTCAAAGTGACCATATGAATAATAAGAAGCAATTATTCGGTATTTTGCATCCTCAAGCAAAAAAAAAATGGTACTCAATCTGATAGATTATTTCGAGAATCAAGGAAAAAGTGGAAATTCGTCAACCAGTGCGCAGGAAACATGAACCATAATTGTTTTCTCCGGGTATATTTGTAATCTCACATTTTGGTAACCTCTGTGTCTTCTGATTTGATACATATGGTTAGTGACCTTTGAACCCGCACGATAAGAGCGCTTTTGACTATAATGATATACTTTACTTCACTTTATTATGATAATTACCAGTTTCAACGTGTTCAAAATCCTGACATTCTTCTTCCAGTTCCTTTATCTCAGTAGTACCGATCATGTGTAGCTGTTGGCGACCCGCGAAATTTACCTTTTTGTTAACTGCTATAAACGAAATTGTATCAAGAAAATCGTGAGATGAACTGTAATTTTCTGGAAACGGTAGATTGTCTTGAAACACCATTTCGGGGGGTTCCGTATTTTGCTTTTCAAAAATATTCTCCTCTGCTACTCCCAAAAATATAGTTAATACATTATATAGAAAAACAAATCCCCAAACGACTAACCTACGGGCACTGCTTCCTTCGGTTCTGAAATGTTGGATATTTCACTCTTCAACGATAGTATATCCTGTTCAAGAACATTCTCAACAATTTCTGTTTCTTTTAGTTCCTCTTTTACCGATTGGCGATCTCTACTTACCGAGTCCCGATGTTCATCGGCAATTTTAGATGTTATTGAATGTTTTGAGTTGTTTTCATTTGATACCAAATCAATGTTTGTAATTTCGGTCGTACCATTTTCAGTTTTAACGGTTTCTTCGGCCATAATTTAGTAAAAGTAGACAAAAATTAAACATATACAAAAAAACTTTAAAAAAATACGCGTTTACGACAGCATTACAAGCACTGACATCTGTCAATGTAGTTACAGAATAACCCACTAACACAGAAGCGTCCATGTATTGTTTAATACGTGAACGTAGATAAGCAGTACGCCCCCTACTGTCGATGAATATAACTATCGTATAGGCATTAGAAAGCTTTGTTCACATTTTTCAACTACAAAATTGAAAAATCATGAACGTCACTCAAACAATTAGTCCAGTCTACAAGTTGAAAAACGTGAAAAATAGCAATAGCAATAGCTCATTGGATTCGGAATGACCTCTAGAAAAATGTGGTTTGATGATTTTACTGCACGTGAAAAATTGCAATTGTTATTAACAAAATAAGATGAAAAAAAAGAGGTATTTAGATTTTTGTTAATAACTCGTAAACTATTAATATTTAAGATATTCGGAAAAAGGTCCTTAAAAAGGAGGAAATTTCCGAAAAAAACTTCCAGCTCCCGGAACTCTACCTCTATTATTAATAGTTTTAATTTAACGCTGAAAATAGGGCTCCTAGCAGCGATTACGGCATGGGTGCTCTGCCACTAAGCACGGCGTACCACAGAAAATTATTTTTTTATAGTAACAAATATGAATTTAAAAATTTAAATAAATTATGGTATCATCCAGATACTTGAAAGAATTTATGCCCGTTGGAAAAAATATTTTTTTAAATCAATTTTTCAAAAAGTTATGCAATTGTTGATTAACGAATTTTTTTCCTAACTCCGTTTTCATAAATGACGACATAAAAGTTTAAATGATAAACCTAAAAATTTTTGGCTTTGTGGAGCTCTTCTTATATATATACTTAACAAGATACCGCGATAAAAGTTTATTAAATTTAATTATTTTGTTATTAATAATTTTTTAAAGTTAACAAAAAATGAAAAGTTCAAGAAATGTTATTGAAAAAATGTTTTCGTATCCAACAATGGCATTAAGAATCATTGTAATTTTTTTTTGCATAACTTGTTAAGAAATTGTTTATAAACAAATAGATGTTTAATATTTGAAGAATTTTATTTACCATTATGTTGTCTTGGAAAAATAATGATTTTCAAAAAATATTTTTTTTCTTAAATAAATTTTTTTATTGTTTATAACCGTTTTTTTATATTTCGATTGTTTAAATAATTAGTTAAGGAATGATTTTCTCTTTAAAAATCATAATTGGCATTTCTTCATAGGTAAATGAAAAAAAAAGGTAAATCGTGTCACGGGACACACGGTAGAAACGTTGGTTCCTTTTAAGCAAAAATTATGTAATACATCTGACGTTATAGATAAAAAAATTGCATATTCCTCGGTGGTCGAGTAGTCAGCAAACCAAACCATTTTGTCCAATTTTACGAGAGGAATCTACATGCAAACGTTGTAATTACCCTTAACGTTCGAGATGCTTATACCATTGAAATAAATTAATAAAATAAATTCCGAATAAAATAATTTAAATTTCTTCGAAATGAACGAAATGTCCAAAGTGACATTTATACTTCTCGAACAGTTTAAAATATATTTTGCATTTTGGTGAAATTGTTTTTATGCTATTTATTATTCGACGTCTGAGCGGTATGTAAGTCATCCGACGTGTTAAACTTAGAAACCAGTAAACACAACCTACCGTCCTGATAACCGATGCTGTAAATAAACAAAAAAGATCAATCTCACAAAAAAATTATGGAAATAATAGTAAAAATTTATCCGAACAAATTCAAGTAGATCACCAGCACTGCGAATACCAGCTTTGCATAAAATTTTAATATAGCATCGGTGTTTCAGTGGTAGAATGCTCGCCTTCCACGCGGGCGGCCCGGGTTCGATTCCCAATCGCTGCTTCGTAAACGAGAGAGAGACTCAGGAGAGAGCATACGCACGCAAGCGAGGCATAAAACGAAGCAACGTAACATAACGTAACGGTCAGATCTTTTGCGTCGCGACCCCTGGTCGCTCAAACATAACCAACCTGACGTAAAGAACTAAAGTTCCAATAAAAAATTTTTATCAATAATTTCATTGTTTGTTAACTTAACAATTTGTTATAAACAAGTTTTAACTACCGCTATATTCTTTTTCTTGAGCTAAAAAAATAACAAAAACAGCAATATATATCAAAATACTTACTAAAAATTTTTTTTTTCTATTTTGGTATCGTGTAATATTTATAAGCGTTATACCATAATTTATTTAAATTTATATTTGTTACTATAAAAAATAATCTTCTGTGGTACGCCGTAATAGCTGCGCAGAGCTCTATTTTCAGCGTTAAATTAAAACTATTAATAATAGAGGTAGAGTTCCGGGAGCTGAAACTTTTTTTTCGGAAATTTCCTCTTCTTCAAGGACCCTTTTTCCAAATATCGTAAATATTAATAGTTTACGAGTTATTAACAAACTAAATACCTCTTTTTTTTCATCGTATTTTGTTAATAACAATTGCAATTTTTTACGTGCCGTAAAATCCTCAGAACACATTTTTCTAGAGGTCATTCGGAATCCAATGAGCTATTGCTCATATTTTTAGGAGCTTTATCTCTATTTTTCACGTTTTTCAACTTGTGGACTGGACTAAATGTGAACAATTCGCGCATGAATGGAACAACGTCGATCTTGCGCTGTTCTATTGTCCTAGATTTGATTTAACTAACACCGGGTTACCAGAGTGATTTGGCGGACAAATTCCCAACAGTTTTGCTATAAAAAATAGCGCAGTGGAGGTTAGGAAGTGAAATTGAATCGGAAATGGAAAAAAGACACTCCCTCGACAGGAAACTAACATGGAACTCTCACCTACATAGCAGAACAAAAAAAAATATGTTGTGGCTTATGAGCAGTGTCGGAGGACAGTGGGATGCACATGGGATCTGTCACCATGTGTGGTCACCTGGATCTACACTACAATAATAAGACCCATGTTAACGTATGGAGCAATTGCATGGGGATCGAAGGTTCAACAAAAATTATATCAAATACAGCGAATGGCTTGTTTAAACATCACGGGAGCCATGAGAACAACACCAACCACAGCAATAATGGAATTAATTACTGGTTTGACCCCTCTGGACCTGTACGCCAAGGAGGTGTAAACCCCGAAGTAGAAGTGTGTCAATTGAGGCTAAGCCTATGACAAGAGGTGCTTACTGGGCTACCTCTGCTGCAAGCAGCCAATAGGTCTGTTCCAGGAAGCCGCTGGACTAAAAATTCTAGGACCCAGTGACACCTACGGCCTAACGACTTCGACAATTGCGGAACTAGCCAAACGTTACACCCATGCTCAATCCCTTAAGAGATGGGATGGAATCAAAGGATGTAGTCTTGCCAGGAACACTCTGGGCAACCCTGGGAAGCTGGCGTCGAAGAAATATTTGGCGATGACCAGGAAAAACCTACGTTTAACAGTAGGATTTCTGACTGGTCACTGTCAACTAAGGAAACACCTCCATACTATGGGGCTAGTGGATACACCTCTATGCAGGATGTGTGAACAGGAAGATGAAACTGTCAGGCATGTCTTTCTTATGTGAGTGTCCGGAGTTATCGTCAATAAGAGAGCGTGTGTTCGGGGAGTCTTGGCCTACACCTGCCGATATAAAGGAGATGTCTCCTAGTGGCCTGTCCACCTTCCTGGGAAGGACAGGATGGATGATGACCTAGGAGGACAACTCCTCGGGAGGATGTACAATGGGTCACATGTGGCCTAAGTGTTGTGAGCCTACACTCGCCCTTCCTACTTCTCAGATACAGATAACTCTCCATACGCGATTTTTTACTATTAAACAAGCAGCAAACATTAACCTTTTCGAATGAAGAAATCATGTGACGTAATGGTGGTCTAATAAAAAAACTCGATCTTCTGGTTTTGTGATATAATGAGATGTCAATTTTCTTACAAAATTTACTTGAACATATCGAGTGTACGAAAAGTTTCAATGCATTCACCGGTTATCAAAATAATTCCACATGATCTGCCTCAAATTATAATCGAAAGTAAAGTAAAATTTTAAACAGTACTTTCATTTTTTTGAGGTACTGTTGTACTGACACCGATTCTAAAAATAGCTTCTTACGTAATGGATTATCAATTAAAACATTGATCAGTGATTCTTTGCATGTTTATATTCTGCTCAGGAACGGACTTGATTCAAGCGCTGATTGTCCAGTTATTACCATAGTAAATTCCTGTTTGAACCCCAACTTTACGGAATCTACCTAGATACTCATATTAATGTTATAAATTTATAACATTAGTTAAAAAGTTGTTTTAAAATCAGATCAAATCAAATATGCAGTAATTTAAAATGCAAAACATACAACAAGACGTCCTACCTAGGTTCCTATGCTATTTTCATTCAGATTTAGATCTCGTATCTTAATCTGATTGAAAAGTTTCCTGTTTGGTATCAAACTTTCAAGATAATATGGTTCAATGATGGTGTCGACGATGAATTGCGAAAAAATGATTGTCACTTCTCATTTAAGCTCGCATTTTAAACAGATAGTGACCTTAATTTTGGCTTTCGTAATGCAAAAAAGTTTGAGGACCTCTGATCTAAACGTATAGCCTTATAGAAACAACTTTCTTTCTATTCCAAGTTCAGAAAAATAACATCGGCGCTTTCAATCAACATAATCCTTTCTAGGAATCAAAGATACTTATTATTTGACATCTATTGATAACAAGCATTACTAAAATGATAATTTATTAGCAGGAAACTGTAAATAAAGTAGCGGCTTTTTTACGAAAAAAATAATTTTTAAAGATGCTTGAAACAACAAAAGTAGGAAAAATGCTTGACCGGGCGTTTTTGGTATATTTATATACTCTCTTGAAATGAATTGTTTTCATCTGGCACTAAACAAAGCATTTTTGGCAAGAAGAACGAAGTGGGGCAGTTACAGTTACAGCCAAAAAATTTGCAAATTTTAAAAAGACATTTTAAAAATCAAATTTTCCAGTAGCTTAAAAATGATTTAACTTATTTACAAACATCATAGTGTTATTAACTTTTTAAAAACTCTGTTCACCACTTAGGTAATAGTACCTACCTAGCTATTTATAAGCAAAAAATACTATAATAGTTTTCCTAATCAATAGATTTTGATAGGAAACATATAAGAGTACCTATAATAACAAATAGATATGTTATTGCCGGCAATTTACCCGTTTAAAAACCAGGAGTAAATAAATAAAATAAGTTTATATTTACCTACCTTCAAGAAGAAAATAACCTGCTCAACAAAACAATAACAAAATCAATATTATGTCCGTCCAACAGTTGTAAAAACAACAAAATTGTTTATTGGCAATGTTTAACACAGTGAAACTTGTAACCGTCACTATTTTTTAAAACCCTTATACTGTTAATTTATATTTAAAAAAACGGAATCCAGTAAAAAAACTTAACACATTACAAACACTTCAGGTACAACACTGACAAACGCTAACCTCGCACATTGTGGTGGTTGCCCGAATGTCTAGCGGTGTTGCCAGATTTCAAATAAATAAAAATATTCCAAAATTAGACCAGTGGATTACGATATTTGTAACAAAAAATAATGATAAACATTGTTGTAAAAGATATTTTTAATCTTATGAAAACCTATATTATTGTCTTTAACAATGAAAATACTTTTCCAATAAAAAAATTACCAATCATTTATATACATATTGGAAGAAATGTAAATACAAAATAAGGAAGATGTAGGTTGTATAGATATTTTTTTAACAAAATTTCACGTAATAATTGAGTTGAACTAAAATTTTTGATTAATCTAACAGTGAATTGTATTATATAAAGTAAACTTTAATGAAAACTTTGAAATCTGGCAACACAACGCACAATAAAAAGTCGATAACTATGCGCATTGATGTAACCGGCAATATAAAAAACAGCAACAAAGTGATGTAACTGTAGAAATCTAGTTCTTTGTTAGAAAATGCGACACACTGTGGGTAAATTAAATAAAAATATTGAAATTATGTACATTGTTTATTGTTCTCCGACCAAGATCTCGGCTATTTATTGTTGTAATATTTTTATTCTGTCGACCGTGCGTTTTTTATCTATATTATTGTACACAAAATCATTCCTTAATTAACCCTTATCAACGAATGATCTATTAATAAATGTTTTTGATATAGGCAACCAATCATGCAAAATCATTCACTTATCACCTTTTAATAATATATTTTGGTATAGGCAATCAAACACACGCGTGGTTAAATGTCAAATCTAAAGAAAAGTAGATGGCGCTCTGAAATGTCAACGTCATCTTAGCAACGAGTAAAACAAATCAGCTGCCGTAGGTATAAGCCCTTTGATATTTGAGTGGTTTAATTTTGCTGTTTTAGTCATTTCCAGTGTGTGTTTTGTAACACTTTTGCTTTTTCTTTGATTGTGCTTTAGTATTTTGTGTTGTTAAACTAAATTTTGACTCCCAATATTTTTATTTTTGGAGTAATAGGTATGGTTGATATTTGTGAAAAGTACAACAATTAACTGTTTAGTTTTAGGTCTGATTTCGTGTTTTTATTTTATTTTTGATATAATTATATCTACAAAAGTTGCAGGGAAGGTAGGTTTGTATTTAGTAATATTTTAAATCTTTAAACCTGATCTTCATGTATGACTTATCATAGATACCGAGCGTTACAATTCAGTGTAACCGAAATCGGGTCGTGAGGAACATGCGCGATATGTTCAATTTTTTAATTTATCCGGTAAATTATTAGTGTAGTGCTTTTTTCTATTCATGTCTCTAGCAAAGGCAATATTATGGTAAGTTTTTGGTTTTAAAATGAATATAGTTCAGTTTTAAATATTAGAAATTGCTATACTGGAAGTCTGAGTTGAAAATACGTTATTATTGATATCTTTTTCGATTTTGCAGGTAGGTACCATAACGCCAAATATGGTAAGTTTTTGATGTTTTTTCAATATTTTGAGAACATTTTACTATGAACAAAATTTTTATACTGGTTGTCTTCGTTATACAGATTGTCCTCTTGCTCTGGAAACTATTTGAAGAATTTTTATACAGGTTGTCCTTTTGGAAATATCTAAAATACAGGATTTTTTTGATGGAATAAATTGGGATTGCGGGGGGAATAATTTGGGGTTGCGAGGAGAATAAATTGGTAGATAATTTGAATATGTTTATTTCAAATACACTTTGTAATTTACAACGAAAGGTTAATCAAGAAAAACCACTTTTGAACGGAAAAACTTATTTGCGAACGGTGTGTTAATATTTTTGAATAAATTGAGATCACATACAAAAATAAATCAACTAAATATACAGCATGTACCGTTTTTGAAAGAAACTCGGGTATTTTGATTAATGTAAAAAAATCGTAAAAATTTGGAGTAATGGACAATAAATATACTTTAAATTTCAAGTAAAAGTTTTTTTTTCACAAATATTCAAATTTCCTTCAAAAATGTACACACCCGACATATGTAAGAATATAAAGTGCTTGATAATAATGTACAATAAAAATAAACGCAATATATATTAATACAATATCACAAAGTTATAATTATTATAATTAATCTTTTACAAATTGATTATATTTCCATTTTTTTTATACAAATCGCTCGTGTTTCAAAAGTAACAGTTTATAGAAAGAACCAGAATTTTCAACTAATACTGTTATAATTTTTCGGGCTGATTAGGTCCTGCTCCAATACAATTATGCCCTTTGATTGAAAAAACCGGTTCGAATTTTTTGACTTTTCGATGTATTATCAAGTTTTACGCTACTCTATCAAGCTTCTAATGGATTCTATAAATATACACGGCCTTGTTTCTCTTCTTTTTACTGTCCCAATGGAGCAGCTTTAATAAAATATTAACCAAAAACAATAAAACTGATCATTACTATAATACCAAATCAAAAACTTGGCACTCATTTTGACCCACCCTGTAGGTGCTAGGTGTATTATAGTTCGGACCACCTAATTTTTCGTCAATTACAGCCATAAGTGCATTTGAACTACCGATCACATTTGTTACATTCCCAGTTGTATCAAATCTTGAGAATGGTACATTTGAACTACCGTGAAAAATTAACTTTAATTAAATAGTGCAGTTTTCTTGAGAAACCAGAAATGTTCCAATACGTGGAAAACCCGAAAAAGCGAGAAGAATACACAGAAAATTTTGACAGAAGCTCAAACTAGTGAAGAAAAAAGAATGTTTCTGTGGAATGGAACATGCGGAATGAAGAATCCTAGCACAGAATAGATTTTACTCAATACAAAAGGAAGGGTATTTGGAATGTTGTTTTGGTCCCAATTGTTTTCATCTTCACATAGGATAAAGAAGGAGATGAAATATCAAATGAACTAGCGAAGAGAGCAGTTGAAACATTCTTAAGCCTTATCAGTTCCAAGATAATATTGGATAAGGGAAATTGGATCTATGAAAAGATTTAGTAGAGCTAAGGCAACCAAAGATACTCATAGGAAATGTATAGAAGAAGATGCCTCCATTGATATAGTTGCGGAATCAAAATTCCCAGGACAACGTCCATAAAATTAGCCACAACAACCCAGCCCAATCAAATCTAAAATACCTAAAAATTAAGTGCTTTTTATGTGCTAATTAGTCGCCCCAATCGGAAATTTTTTGCTCATATAGCAACCGAGAAAATGATGACAATGTCAACTTAAAAGTTAGCCTTTTCATATAATATTACACGGAAAAATCATACAAAAACACCCCAATAATTAGTTGTTAATTAGTTGCTCCACGAACAATGATCAGAACAATTAAATAATAGCAGAAAAGTGAGTTTTGAGCGATTAATTTTTCCGGAGAGACTCAAAAACGTCTGATATGGCCGTGAAAAATTAGTTGCTCCATAAACAATGATCAGAACAATTAAATAATAGCAGAAAAGTGAGTTTTGAGCGATTAATTTTTCCGGAGAGACTCAAAAACGTCTGAAATGGCCGTGAAAAATTAGTTGCTAATTAGTTGCGCCATAAACAATGATCAGAGCAATTAAATATTAGAAGAACAGTGACTTTTGATCAACTAATTTTTCCGGAGACTCAAAAACGTCTGAAATGGCCGAAAAAATTAGTTGCTAATTAGTTGTTCCGTAAACAATGATCAGAGCAATTAAATATTAGAAGAAAAGTGACTTTTGATCAACTAATTTTTCCGGACAGACTCAAAAACGTCTGAAATGACCGTGAAAAATTAGTTGCTAATTAGTTGCTCCGTGAAAAATGATCAGAACAATTAAATAATAGCAGAAAAGTGACTTTTGATCAACTAATTTTTCCGGAGAGACTCAAAAACGTCTAAAATGGCCGTAAAAAATTAGTTGCAGTTGATCCGTGTACAATGCTCAGAGCAATTAAATAATGGAAGGAAGAAAGTAACTTTTGATCGGAGCAACTGCAACTGATTTTTCACGGCCATTTCAAACGTTTTTGAGTATCTCCGAAAAAATTAGTTGATCAAAAGTCACTTTTCTGCAATTATTTAATTCTTCTGGTCATTTTCCACGAAGCAACTAATTAGCAACTAATTTTTCACGGCCATCTCAGACGTTTTTGAGTCTATTCGGAAAAATTCATCGATCAAAAGTCACTTTTCTCCTGTTATTTAATTGCTCTGATCATTGTACACGGAGCAACTAATTAGCAACTACGTTTTCACGGCCATTTCAGACGTTTTTGAGACCCTCCGGAAAAATTAGTTGATCAAAACTCACTTTTCTTCTAATATTTAATTGCTCTGATCATTGTTTATGGAGCAACTAATCAGCAACTAATTTTTCACGGCCATCTCTGACGTTTTTGAATCTCTCCGGAAAAATTAATCGATTAAAACTCACTTTTCTGCTATTATTTAATTGTTCTGATCATTGTTCATGAAGCAACTAATTAGCAACTAATTCTTGGGGTATTTTTGTATGATTTTACCGTGTTGTATTATATTACAAGGCTAACTTTAAAAAAAAGTTAGCATTGTCATCATTTTCTCGGTTAGCTATATGAGCAACAAATTTCCGATTGGGGCAACTAATTAGCACATAAAAGCACTAAATTTTTTGGGTATTTTAGATCTGATTGGGCTGTGTTGTTGAGGCTAATTTTATGGACGTCCCAGGACGCAGTATCTGGTATTTTACTTGATACAAAAAGAAGTGTATTTGGAATGTTGTTTTGGTCCCAATTGTTTTCATCTTCAGGGAAAGACAAGGAAATTAAATAGAAGATGAACTAGCAAAGAAAGGAGAAGAAATGTAGACTGCTACTAAAACTCCTTCACTGAATAGGATTAAAGGAAGTACTGAGTGGAAGAACAGAGCACAATAGAGCTTTAAGATCTTAGTGAAAGTTTCCTAGCTTCACTACATATGTGGAGGATGTGGGGTTTTCTACGAATTAAATTCTTTTAAACGATGAACTGAAGGGGGGAAATTGGGTAGTTTGTTTATTGTCTGCTTCAGCAAAGGAAATTGTTAAAAATTTAAAGTAATGATCAGTTTGCGTTCAATGTTGGAGTTAAAAAATGATCATTGGAAGTCCTTAACCTAAGATTATATACAAGCGTTACGCAGTACAAGATATGGGACGATATTTTTTATCAATTTTTTTTATATATAAAAAGTAAGCTTGTGCATTGCAACGTAGACAAATAGAAAAATCGATGAAAATACGCTATCGATTCTTAAGAGAGCTTTGATTCAATGAAATTGGGATTCTTCTATTCATCTGTACAGTATACCAATTAAAGACAATGTTTTTTTTCCATATAGGCAGTATAAAATTTGTATAAATATCAATTCAGTCTTTGTTAACTTGTCAATTTTTTACGTAAAATTTCAGTAGACGCTTTTAAAAAGATAATACTGTTGTTTCGATATGAAATAAATCGAAAAATAAATATTTTTTTAGATTTTTGGGTCATTAAAATGTATATATTCAAAAATTTTGGATTACCGTAAAAGGTGCATTTGAACTACTGGTATTTTCCAACAATTGGGATACAATATAGCGAAATTTAAGAATGGTACATTTGAACTACCATGGAAAATTGCTTTTAATAACTT
>CAJUYI010002407.1:0-32240 GCA_910591695.1 Galerucella pusilla
TTTGTATACTAAGGCCGCAAAATGCTTTTTCGCGTTCCGAGAGAGAGATTATCGCCGAGGCCGCTCCGGCCGAGGCAAGATAATCTCGAGGTCGCGAAAACATTTCGCGGCAATAGTATACACAATATTTTTCGTGCAACCGTGAAAATTATATAATTTCAATAAACATTATGTCTCTTTAGAAAAGACAGTTAGTTTTTGGTTCGAAATACATTGTTATTGTCATATTTCAGAAATGTCAAATGCTGTAGTGGCGTTCAGTTTGCCGGCAGTCACTATGGGAACGGCCGTAAAAATGTTTGTCGGCCGTCACTCTGGGTAACGGCCGCAAAATATCATTCTCTGGGTAACGGCCGCAAAATATCATTTGGCGGCCTCTGTTGCGGCTGCAAAATGCTTGTTTTGCGTCCGGTTGCACGAAAATGTTTTTTTCAGTTTCAACCATAATTGACGATTTTTTTGATACTATAAATAGCCTTCTCGTAGTTATGTCATCACAAGTAACGTTGCATAGTTTAGTTAGGCTACGAGTTTCGGATTATTATTTGAACCCTAGGGTGAATCTTATGGATTGATTAAGCAAATATAATGAAACGATGTTTTTTCAGCTTTTTAGAGTGTAAATAAACACCTTCTCGCAGTTACTAGCTCCGTGGATATTATACATAAAATAATGAATTATCTTTGATATTATACTGAAATTTCAATCAAATTTCCAATTTTCAAATGTCACTCCTGTCAATTAAATTTCTATAACTGGAAGTAACCATACTCCTAGGTGCGGGAACTGAAAGAGATCCCGTCTTATAACTTATTGCGTCACAAATTACTTCATTAACATACTCCCCTATTACCGTTTTATCGCAAAAATGCAGTGGGAACTGAATAACAGTTCCCGTTATATCAACGGGATCTCACGAAAAAATACCTTATAGTTCATTTAAAAACCAGGAGGAGTACTTTGAAAAGCATTACTCACACCACTAAAAGTTACCAGATTAGTTACTAAAGGGTGTGTTCCGAAAACGTAGTCAACAGTCGTGTTCCAAATATATTATATGCCTTGATAGCAAAGACATTCGTCATAAGTCGATTTCTCCTCTGATCTGCAGTATATTCTTTAGATGTACCTAAGCATTAAACAGAATGTAAGACTTTTTCCTGTTTCGTTTCTAATTCAAACTGAAATAGTATATAGTACTTATATAAAATTATCTATCAATCCTATCATTCTTTACAACTAATACCGGTTTGTTGTCGAAACGTTGGGAATAAAGTTACTACAAAGGAACTTGAAGAAATGATTCAAACGGTATTACAATATTGAATATATTCAAAACACTTCACAAAATGGCTAATAAATACCTCTGAATCTACATCATAAGATTCAGATTCACATCAACAACAAACAAATTATGGCCTCTTTAAAGGGTGACACAGATAAATTTGATTTGTTTCAAGTCTAAACGTTTCTTTGAAGCTTGCAAAATTTTGTCCAACACAGATCTCATTTTTGTTCATCGAACGACATTTTTTATTCACTCATCACAATTCCTAGTATTCCACCAATATTTTTTGCACTGTATATTGTTCTTCTACTTCAGTATTCCTTAAATACTCGGTAAACCGACTTTACTACTATTTTAAGAAAAATGTAAAGTAATAATGTACCCACAGAAGATGAAGTATATGTTTTAAGTATGGGAAAATATTCAGACCGAAAAGTTACAATATTTCTATAAGGAATAGTTCTTAAATACAAAAAGCACAAACAAATACTAATTTGTAAAAACTAAGTAGCGATCAAATAATGAAAATGACAGAGCATAAGGATTAACCTATTCGTGGTTACCAAATGCTCTGGAAATGAAACCTTCTGGAACTATTGTACCCAAGGAATAATTCATGTTAAGTAATAACGTACCCACTGCTTGAGAAATTTTGATGATAACATGAATATTTTTGGTTTTTCATCCAATATTTATTTATTTATCTGTCAGAACTATCAAAAATGGAAATCAGCTGGATGTTAATGCTTAGAAGTGTTGTGTGAAACTGGGCTGAATCTGACCAATCAGGGGTCGACAGAATTGCCAACTTAAATTCAAATTACTCCTCCTGGTTTTTAAATGAGGTATACAAAATGTGAAAATATTACGCTACTGATTTTAAGTCAATTTTATAATATGGCGCTTGTTTTGATAATATTCAGACCGAAAAGTTACAATATCTCTATAAGGAATAGTTCTTAAATACATGAAGCCCAAACAAATGCTAATTTGTAAAAACTAAGTAGCGATCAAATAATGAAAATGACAGAGCATAAGGATTAACCTATTCGTGGTTACCAAATGCTCTGGAAATGAAACCTTCTGGAACTATCGTACCCAAGGGATAATTTATTCAGAAAGAGGGTTTATGAAAGAACAGTTAATATTAAGGGACAACCAAGAACACAAAGAGTCTGGGGTGCCGAGGAATTGAAACCTAAACAGGCTGAACAAATCAATCAACCAATCAAGTTGTAAAAATAGGTAGGGAAAACGCGACAAAGAGAAAGAAACTGGTTCTAAAATTTTGTTTTTTTCATAGTTTAATACGTACAAACAAATAATAATCAAATATTAATAATTAACTTGCTTTCAGGCGTATAAAACTTGATCCAGAGCTAGACACTGTTTCTGGAGATTTACTGGACAATACCGCTGCTCGTCATAAACTTTCTGTTAAACCTAAGAGGACTTACAGTAGTTCGAGACATTCCCCGACTAGATTAAACATAAATCAAAGGTAAGGAAGACACGTGTAACTTTAATGTTTGTAATATTATAAGTATTAATTTATATATAAACATTCATTATATCGAAAAATAATTCGAAAATGCTAGGATCTTCCTTTTAAAAATTAAAAAAAAAGTGTTGATTGATCGATAATACAAGTTTGAATGTGTGGTAATTAGCCCGTAATTAGTTATAGACAATACATTTTTTCGAATTAATTACCCAAGTAGCAATTTAAATTCTATAAGGTTTGTATAAACAGCTACAAGATATATCTTATAGGATACCTAAATTCTTATAACGGTCTACAAAACAATTACACGATCCTTATACACCTGAAAAGGGCCCATTTTTATACAACTGTTTGGTTGTACAACATTTCTATTAAAAGCCTATACAACTCTTATATGACTGTTTTATAATCATTTATACAGCTACTATAAAATTATTTAATAGTGTGTCATGTAGTCACATCTATAAAATGGGATTGAAGCGGCACTATATATGAAGGTCTCACAAAATGGTTGTATAATGCAATATATTTTTTTATAATGCTGTTATTTCGAGCACAATGGAAACATTTTGTCATCTAGTTTACAAGGGCATTTCATTTTTCAGTGAAGAATATCAGAACCAAATTAGATTTCAACTTGAACGTGCATCATACATTTCATTTGTAGAAATGGAGACTTATCAAAACGACTTGGGCCGCTTGGGCTGACATCGATAGTAATAAAAATTATAATTTCATTTGGATGAGCACAAATTTTGAAGCGCCGCAAAATTTTGCTGATAGATTATAGGTATATATTTTGCAAAAAAATGAAGCGCTTCAATTCTGTTTAAGTTTCAAGTAGATACTTGAAAAAAATAATAAAATAGAATATCCTAAAATACTTTTTTTTATTACTTTAATAGTTTATCACTTCATATGGATATTCTTTCACAATATAATTCTCTTAATAATGATAAAGTCACATTTTTCAATATAGTTTCATGTTTCCAACTCAATTGCTCATAATGGCGGCGAAATCGGTACAAGAATTGCTTATTTAAGCATAGCGATTTATAAAGCAACAATTTTATCTCAAAGAAATGCCTTAAACAATATTTTATTGTAAAATGAAACGGTATACGGTATACTGTTTTATAACGAAGAATATTTAGGCACTATACAACTGAAAAGTGTTTTATAATGCAACGCAATTGAATGCTATACAATATTCATTATACAACATTATATAGCTTCAATAAGACAAGCTTAAGTAACTATTTTATAATGTTGTAGCTGTTAGTTATATAGTATATTATAGAACTCTTATACAATAGGTATAAAAGTCTTATAAAACGATATTTTTGATATTGTATAAATTGGCTTATAAGGTATTATATCATTTTAAAAGAAATGATCATATAATGCGTTATAGCATATTGTAAAAGTCACTATAGAATCATTTAATACAACAATTTTCTTTAAAAAACAAAATTATCGCAACAAAAGGCTTAATAGAAATAAAAAGTCCTTAAAACAACGCTATTCAACTATACTCGATTTGAAATTGGTTGATAGTAATAAATCATTAAAATCCGTCAAACACGTATACAAAGTGGTCCACCTAAATTGCCAAGTTTTAAATAGTATTTACATTGAAAGTATAGACCCTTTTGCATTTATTAAACTTTCCATTCCTATAGATCTGATAAGGGCGTCGAATACAAAGCTTAACCCGAGGCTCGAACAATAAGCGGTAGGATTCTACCTGTGATGTTTTGCACTCATGCACGTGCTTTCGGGTGGGTTTAAGTTTATATTAAACACAATAATTATATAATTTAGTGAACATTCGGATGTGTGGCATAATTTGTTACCCTTGTATTTGAATAAATATAATACCTTCCACATGAGCCCATACCAGTTCGATCGGATTTAATTCGCAATGGTAGGGGGGGAGCCGAAGCACTATTATATTTTGTTTTTTGGCCATTTCGTCAACAACATATTTTTGAAACCGATGTTTATGGGTGTTTACAATTGATAGCAACTTCTTTTTAACCATATTGTCCTCAAATTGTATTTGTTTCTCCACAAGCCACTCGATAATTTTTGCTTTTCGCCAAGCAGTTGTAGGCATCTTCTCCAATCTTCTGGAGTGATACGGAGCGTTATCTAACACAATGACGGAGCCAGGTGGAATCAGCTCTATCATTTGTTCGAAATACTCCTCAAAAACATCGGCATTCATATCCTCGTGGTAATCGCCTGTACGAACTGATTGGAATGATAATAGTCCACCTTCTAAAAATCCATTGGAGCTACCGATGTGAATTATAATTAATCGTTTTCCTTTTCCAGAGGGCGGATTTATTCCTGTTGATAGACCGTCTAAAAATGCTTGCCGGTGAGAAGTCACATTTTTGTCTGTCCATATTTTTCCAACTGTGTAAACTTCGTTCAGCCATGTTTCGTCCAAATAGAAAATTGTTTTGTTTTGATTACTATAAATAGGGTTCAAACCGGCACGTCAGGTAGGTGCGCCTATGGAATCGGCTGCTAAAAATGATTTATTACTATCAACCAATTTCAAATCGAGTATAACCCAAAATTATCTTACAATTATTGTCTTTACAATGATAAGCTGCTTATTGGAGTTAAAGTAGTCTTTGAGAAAATAATCCCTATGTAAGGCAAAAATATAAAGGAAAATGACGTTTTCTGCTTACTAGAAACATGTCCACTTATTCACAGTTTTAGTTGTTTTTCATTATTACTGCTGAAAGAAAAAGTTTGTTTGATAAAGTCAGTTTTTGAATATTTTTTCTAACTTTATTAAATTAAGTTTTATATTTGTTATTTCAGATGGCTAGTGAAGCAAGTGAATGGGAGCAAGAAACAGGGGTGGGTTCCGTGCAGGGTTTTACAAACTGCAGATGATCCTACACTTAATACAACCGGACTTCCGGGTGATGCAGAATTCAGAAGACAGTACGTTTTAATCATACAATTATACAGCGTGGAAACCACTTATGGAATAATAGTTATTTGTTTTACTAGGCATAAAAGCACAAGATTTAATGCCGCGGCTGGTGAAACTTGCCAAGGCATTAAATCTTCTTTTCTGCCGTGTGAAACATATAATTTTTTCTTCAAATTTGTTCCAATTCCACGCAATAAAACCAGTTTATTATCATCAGCATCATTTTGATTTTTGTTAATGTCATTGTCAATTTTAATAACCAGTTTGATTTGAATTATTACTTGGAAGGTTGCCTAGCAACGAACTTTTTCTGCCTGCCAAGTGTCATTAAAAGGCCGCTTTTAATGTCATTTGGAGAAAAAATTCTTGATGTCATTATTTTAGAAAATTATAAAAAATGCCGAGACACGTCAACTTTTGAATTGAGTTGTGCGTTATGTAAACATAAATTTGAATGTACAGGGTGATTCACGCAAGTATGTTGTTTTTTTAATGGAACACCCTGTATATTTGCATATGTTTGAAATCCTCTTAATGAACCGATTCCAACAAACTGAATAATGTATGGTCAATTATGAATTATATAGGGTGACATTTTTATTTTTACAGTTATTAAACACATACATAAAATACCTGATGTATTTGATTTTAATACATTGAAATAAATGCTCAAAATGTTCTCCACCTAGTTGTTGGCAATAGCACAGTCTCCTATAGAACTCCTCCTTAACTTTGTTTAAAGTTTGAGGTGAAATATTCCGTATTTCTGTAGTTATCCTGTCTTTGAGGTCTACAATGCTAGTTGGTTGTGTTGCATATACTTTGTTCTTGAGATAACCCCACAGAAAAAAATCTAACGGCGTAAGGTCTGGCGATCTAGCTGGCCACTTAATAGTACCTCTTCGTCCAATCCATTTATTGGGGAAGATTTCAGCTGAATAAGTTCTTACCATTAAAGCATAATGGTGTGCTGCCCTGTCTTGCTGGAACCAAACATTTTCATTCGGTAAGCTAGGATCTATTGCGTTGGGATATAAGTTTGCCAACGCAGGAATAATTCAATGTGAATGTTGCTTCGTCAGAAAAAAGAATGATACCAAGAGCTATCTCATTTCTGTTCAGCTTATTCATCAATCTTTCGCAGAAATCCATTTTACGATCTGGATCGTCTTCTGTTAACTCCTGCTATTGCCAACAACTAGGTGGAGAACATTTTGAGCATTTATTGTAATGTATTAAAATCAAATACATCAGGTATCCTATGTATGTGTTTAATAACTGTAAAAATAAAAATTTCACATTATTCATGGAATCGGTTCATTAAGAGGATTTCAAAAATATGCAAATATACAGGGTGTTTCATTAAAAAAAAAACACCGACTATGGCATACTTGCGTGAATCACCCTGTACATTTAAATTTATGTTTACACAACGCACAACTCAATTCAAAAGTTGATGTGTCTCGGCATTTTTTATAATTTTCTAAAATAATGACATAAAGAATTTTATTCCATAAGTGGTTTCCACACTGTATGTATTATCGGTGTGACGTTGACAACCATTTTTTGGCAGCTAGTGTCCACCTAGCGGCCAATGATGTACGGAGATGATTTTATTCATAAAGAGTGCTTTAGATACCTAGCAGAGGGAAAAATAAATCTGAATTAATACAAGTACTCATAGACTCTTGAGGTCCTACTTATTTATAAATTATTTAAAAAAAAAACTAAACAACACGCTTATGGGTAATCGAACTAAAAATTGAAAAATAATTCCTATTGTAAGGATAAATTGATTAACGATAAAATTAATGTCATTGTGGTTAAGTTTGAAGAAAAAAAAAGTGGGCCAGGCCGTAGAAATATTCGAATTCGCGATCTACTGCTTACTGGACAAGCTCTTCAAGCAATTAACTAATTAAGCCACAGCGCCAGCTAATGATAAAAAATAATCTCCTATTACACTGAATTACAAATAAATATTCTATGAACAAGATTGATATTTGGATGTCAAAGAAGTAGTTATCATTTTACAAATCAAAAACATTATATAAAAGAGCATAGCCGCCGGTTTGAAATTTGGTTTCTACACCCATGAATAAGCTACGAATAACTTGTTAAGGCGCCAGACAAAGATGCAGTTCTTCTTCGTTATTTTTAAATATCCATTGTCGGGAACGAGTATCATATACTAAAAAGTATATTACAGCAAGAAATAGAGACGAATTTAAGAAAGAACAACATACATAATGTAAAATAGTTTATGAAGAAGAGTCAATTACAACATTTTATGATATCATGAGATGTAATTTACCTTCTCATGGGGGAAGGGCAACACCACACCACCCAAGCCTCATTAGTCACTTAGCGCATCTTCCTGGAAGTCCTTCTCAGTACGTCTTAACATAGTTGATGAAGTCTCCCTGAGGAGCTTGGCTCGTCAAACAAGCTCTAGTCATATAAACAAACGTGGGGTGGAAAATATCCTGAAGACGCGATCCTACGCGCTCGTACACGGTACCTGTCTGTTTCACTTGCTTCGTGGAAGAGGATATTTGTCAAGAAGGGGAAGAAAAAATACTGCTTACATTCGCAAGTGCGATGAAACACAACGATCTCAATGTATGAAAAAACAATTTGAGTATGTCGGAGGTGAATAACACCTAAAATATAGAGTCACAGTCTATACTTGGAATTAAGAGTTGAGTCTAATTGGTAGGAACGGAAAAATTTATATTTAGACATTAATTCTTTTGATTTGGTCTAACATTAACATTCTATTTTATTTCTAGGGCAGTCGTCAAGGAATTGATAGAAACAGAAATAGAATTTGTAAGAGATCTTGATTTTGTAGTTCAACGTTACTTAATTCCATCCGAGTCTGGAAAAGTTCCGAAAATTATCAAAGATAATTTCGACTTGGTATTTGGAAATTTTAAGGAAATATCAGAATTTCATAGAACGTAAGTAATTGTTTCCAAAATAATTTCTGAAACAACTTAGCCACAAGAATATTAATACAGCTGAATCTTTCCATAATGTCAAGTCATCACAGAATATTTTTATACAAGGTTCCAAATTTAGGATCACATTTCTTATACAAGAAATTGAAATAAATAGCAGATTGTAAAATTCAGAGAACAAGAGCTACAAATTTTAACTATCGAGCAGTTTATTTGAAAAAACAGGTTCATAGTGGCCAAAAATTTTTTCTCGTCACAATCATAGTACCAACTTTTGATCTATTTTGGGGACCAGAACTACATTTTCCTACGTGGAAGTCTTTGAATGCATTAAAAACGGAATTAGATCAGAGGATGAGGTGGCTAGTAAGAGTATTGCACTGCAACCTTTTCAGATCTATTGTGGTCCTCTGAATATAGACGACATCCTCCAGCACGACTTGGTTCTTGTAACCAATCAGCTTTGAGACTGAACCTTCCATATAGTTTCTTGCTGTTGGCTTCTCTTACAATACCCTGTTAACCTGTTAACCAACCTTTGCAGGTCTGCCGTGAAGTTTACGAATGTTCTCTATTGAACTCTCTCGCTGCTTGTCTTTATCCCATCTACTTTCTTGTCGATTTTGCAACATAAAGTTCAATGGGTGGCATTGATAAGCCTTGTTTGGCTGTTCGTTGCCTCTACGTCTCTAATGATCTGGCTCCCAGCTACCATGACTTGCAGCGGTCTCGGAGTGCGATCAAGGCAATTCGACACTAATAATCACCTTTTATTTATTTATAGAGGGAGTGAAGCTTAGTTGACAAACAGCTTAGTACAAACATTCTTTACATAATTACTTAGAGAGCCGTACTAAAATTATCCATAGGTTGTAAAAGTTGAAACAATGGTTCAACCACTACCTACAAGCTCATCAAATATAAAACATTATTTATGAATTATTATTCTATGTATTCTTGTAGCTATAAACAACTCTAATAAATTGTTTATCGATATTCAAGGGTATTGGTGGAAGGTGTAAAATTTAACGCTAAACAACCAGTCCTGATAGGAAAAACATTTCTTAGATTAGAAAGAGACTTCGACAAACATGTGGCCTATTGTCGAGATGAGCCAATGGCTCAAGAATTTTTGGAAGCCTGTGACGCTGCTTTTGATTATTTCAACGTGAGTATTCCTGATAATTTTTTATTATACAAACAATACCAGTCTAGTGAAAATGGTAAGACTTCAAAAAGAGGCGAAATTGATAACGCTCCTGCTTCTGGAGTATTTAAAAATACTAATCTGGGATGCTTAATAACCGGCTAACGCCAGTTCGATAAACAAATTTGTCTCCCTGTTTCCTTTTTATGGGGTATAACAAATCCATTATGTATATTTGTAGTTGTACCAATAGGCCTATTACTTAAAAAAATTTGCGTGGTCGAACTTCACAAATTATCTAAAGCAATCCAATCTACTGACACGAAATACCAAGCGTGAAGCGAGCCAAATCCTTCAAAGCTGAAAGCAGAAATCCTGCTGAGTGTGGCCAGGTACAAGATCAGGTAGATCTTAAATTGTTGCAATTAACACAGATAATGATAATGGCGTCTTAATGGTAGCTTTTTTAAATTGAGAAATTATTTAGGCTTTAGTTAGTTTCTCGGAATTTATTGTTGGTAGTTTCCTTATCACTGGTGGTGCTTTTTATTGTTACCATCTTATCAATTAAATCAATAACTAACGGTGAAAAATTTAATCTAAAGACCAGTCAATACACTAACTATATTCTCTCTGTATTCTTTCTATCGTCAAGGAGCAATACGGCCTTGGCGTCGACGTTTCATTAACAGTATCTATTTACATGTCCCTGTGCTTCTGCAATACCCAAGAACATTAACAATGCATCTTAGATCTTTGTTTTGAGAATTAGGCTCACTTAGTGAATAACAGATAACTAGCACACGAGCTAGGAAAGGAATAGTAGTTGAGGCGATTCATTCAGGGTCTAGCTATAAAGAGACGCGTAAGTTTTTGACAAAAGTCAAGTCCCAAAAAAATGGACTGTGCATTCATGAAAAATACATTATGTAGTACGAACTTGATATATTCATCACTCGCAAATGCTGCTCACGAAATTGTTATAAACATTTAAAACGACAAAAACGTCATTTTTTAATTTCTTGTCATTAACAAAAAAGGTTATTAAGTAATCGTTATGGTGTCAAAAGATGAATTGTAGATAAAAATGATACGAATGTTTTAACGATGTGATTGGATAATAAGGTACGAAGAAAATTTGGAAATACTGGGAAATTCGTAATTCTCTCAAAAATTAATTTACTCTTTGTTTGATAACTTTGAAACTTCCTAGATAACTCCTTATGTGCGCGAAGAGTCCATGGGACAATTATTTTTTTCGCAATTGCATCACGATTACTCAATCTGCTCTCGTGTTATTAACAGAAAACTTAAAAAAGAACGTTTTTTGTTCTAAATGTTAATAACAATTTCGTTCATGCTACTTAATGTATTTCACATGATGGCACAGTCTGTTTTCTACTAGGATTTTTGTCATAAAAATTACCAATTGCTTGGCCAAAAAATGAAGCGTAAATTGATCTTGCACACACAAACTGGAAGCTATAGGTCCGTACGGCGTATAGGCTTGAGAATCTGTTTGTACAGGAGTACTTTGCTGAGGACTGACAGAGTGGAATTTTTTCCATTTATCAATGCATTTTTTAGAATTCGGTATTTATTTGTTCTTTTTTCTTTTTGACAGCTTAGGTCGGTGTCTAATGACATACCGAAATATTTTGCTATATCGGGATAATAGTAGTTGAGTATTATTTATGTTAACTCCATTTCTTCTTTTTTTGATATGAAATTTCATATGGCATTGTCTGGTCCAATTATCAATTTTATAAACATTATACTTATTTATAATGATATTATAATTAAGTATATCAAATAAACATTTCTTTAAAACCGATGTTGTTTAAATAATCATTAGAAAGGTATTTTAATTGCATTGAAATTTGACTTTCATTCATTTCTCAGATTATCTGTAAACGATAACTCAGGACATCCGGTACATTTAATACTTATTATCTCACTTTACGTATTTTTTTTTTGTAGTATTCTATTCTAGTCCGCCTTGTAATACTTGCTTTATATGAATACGGTAATTTGGGCTTACTTAATTTTTATTTTCGATCCGACGCTTTTTTTCTTCATGAAGCTATCGAATATTAGTCAACACATGGAAATTAAAAATAGAGCCTTATCTAAGTCGTTTTAATTTTACGCGACTATTTCTGGAATACGACTGTGAAAAATATTACGTAAAACCTCCTACGTTTTCAAACGAATAAATTTTTTTAACTTATTTTGATGGAAATTAGGAAAAACAGCACCTCCAATAAATAGAAGAATCAACCATAGTGTTATTTGAAAATGATGGCGATGTGATTAAATAGTTTGTTAACACAAATCTATTATTAAAATACGTAGGTTTAAGTGCCATTCAAAAATTCTTATGAGCAATAGCACTGTGTTAAAAAAGTTCTACTAGTTTGATTTTTATTATACCGTTATACTCCATTTATTCACAAAAGCCGATAACTAATTTTATCTAGTGATAAATAATGGATACGCGTGAGTACAATTAATAGTAGATTTGCTTTATGCCCAAATCTTTTCAATATATCGATGGCTAAAATGTCCATTTTTGTCGACTATAAGATATGTACGGATCTATGTCCGCCGAGGCGAAATCTTCATCCTCTTGTATTGGTTTATTAGTTTATTATTCAAATATTGTTGATACAGTGAACGAGAGCTTTCAAATTGATTATAATAAAAACATCGTTTTTGGACATACAACATTTGTCCACTTAGCCATCGATATGTATGTATCATGGAGCTACTATTAAGAGGAGATGACACAGTCGACTATCTTATAATAGGAAAGTGGTATCACATGAGTGACATTGTGATGTAAGCAATATGGCGTCGACAGCAGAGCCGGACTATTTAAATTTTCAATCAATTAAAATACCTATATTCACTAGTGAAATTCTTTTTCACCTAGGTATAGCGTAGCGGCTTTTTGAATTTTTGATTAGAGGTGGTTTATTCGTTAAAGTGCACATTATCGTCCTTTTGACAAAATGAAATTGATAATATAGAAACACTGTATTTTGTTGGCTGCCAAGACCTCTTTTCACAAATGTCAACCACATATCTCTTATTTATGGAGTTCTAAGAAATTTACAAACATTAAATATAATATGAAGTTAAATAAAACTTATTGAAGCACAAAGAAATATATTCCAGTACAGTCCTGTTTCGATTGTTCACTAACCTATGATATGTTGTTTCTGGTGATTTTTTCGTATTTACACTGTCTCTACTTGTACAACTTCGTGAAGCACAAGAAACCATTATTGTTCAATTATTAAAATAGAAAAAAACGACACTAACAAAAAGAAAATCCAAAAATACCCAATTCACATCCACAAAACAATACTAATGTCAAGTTGACCGAGAAGTGGTAGTAAAATTGCGAAACCGATACCACTTTTATGATAGGCGTAGCGACTCCTATTAATACTAGCTCCATGGTATGTATGTATTTTGGAGTGACATGCACTGAGACCTAAGAGATCTATTGTGCCCCCTTACTTCTTCTCAGTGTCTGAGGAGAGTCTCAGAGACAAGTAGCTCCTTTAGTCCTATTTCCCGGAGCAATTTTAGGATATTTGCAGGCTTCAACTTAAGTAAATGTCCCTCTTCTATCCAGTAATCTCCCAGGTGCTGTGCCCTAGGATTCTGAATTGCGTGTGTGGATGGAGTTTTTATCTTCCATGCCACACAATCTACATATCTACACTATTTTGAGCTTTTTTAGGTGCCCATTCAGTTCCGTTAGGAAACTTTTTGTGCAGTTTTACTTTGACTTCTGCATTTATTTGATCTAACAGATTTTAGTCAGCCAGAAGAATATTTGATTGTCTGAGCCCTGCTACATCTTTCAAATGGTCAGAACTTCCCTTTTTTGTACCTATTTCTACCATTATTACATTGGAGCTGTTTCCGCGAAGGGTTCAGTGCTTCAATGGCTGCTTGACTATCTTACATCATGATAATCCTATGCCTTCTGTATCCTCTATTAATATTGAACTGGGCGAACTGTCCCAGGTTGTCTGATTTCTAAGACGTAAGGAGATGGTTTTTTTTAATGACTTCCTCTTCACTTAGTCTGTATCTTATACTTTCTGCAACACTTTCCACCACCATATGTAGTTGTGTGAGGTTGAGAATCACTTCCATGGCTCCAGTAATGCATATACAGGCTAGTCTTAAAATTTCGAGAGGTTTTCTTCTCTCGTCAATAGGCTAGTTCTCTTACTTTACGAAATGGCTCCATAAGTGATAATTGGTCTCACATTTTTGAGCTACAGCCACAATTTCTCACTGCTAGGTTCCTGTATACTATTAGCCTTTTTGCTTTGTATATAATTTCCTTTCCGTGTTTGTTCCACACATAAATTTACTATCGTGAGTCATTCCTATATTATATTTTACTTTTTGTTTCCATTCAACCTCAACCACCATCAAGTTTAATGGTTTGAGGATGTGTTCTTCAGCTATGTGAAGGCTATCAAGATGGTTAGGGTGGGGTTGATGCCCACTTGCTTACACCAGCTATTTGTATAGTTCAGATCCTTTTGTATGATGTCACAAAGGGTATTTTCGGGTTTTCCCTGACTGCTATGATAATATCATCGGCATATCATTGTCAGCATATTCCAAGGTCCGTCAAATCACACCGGAATTCATCAACCGTCATACTCCACATTAATGGGGGTGGTACTCCTTCATGTGGGCATCCTCTGGTGGGCATCCTCTGGTTGTACAGATGGATACAATGTCTTCGCTCGTCTTTGATACTCTAGTGGTGAGCAGTTCCAGCATCCATTTATATATTGTGCTATCTACACCTTTCCTATTTGAAGCTCTCTCGAAAGCCTCATGTGGAGCTCCTTCTATCCAAAAATACACATACTACAGTTTCTTGGTTGTCTAGAGCACCTTGTCAGTTGTACCAGTGCAGTCTCCGTAGATCTACCTGGCCGGTAAGCATGCTGATCATAGAGATACTACAAATAGAGGGAACAAGCAATAGGGCGCAGTGTAAGTGGAAATGTCCGTCTTAACTTCGGAGAAAGAGAGACAGACGATCAAAGGTTTTTCTGTCTTTGTCTGTGTATTTTTAGCATACACGCTATTAGATAAAGACAGCATAAACCTCCTCCTTTCTATCTCTTTTATATGCTGACGAGTTCTAAGCTGGCTTATCTGTAGTATCTCTGTGATGATGTTACGGTGGAGATGATTCTCGTTCTAATATAATTGTCAATAGCTTTTTCCATCGTTTTGAGTACTAGCATTGACTAAAAAATGCTATTTTTTAGTCAATGGTACTAGTTGGTCTGAAGAGTTTGGGGTTTGTTGTGTCCATTTATCGGACCCAAAGAGAAGCTGTGCACCTAACAGGCTTGTGTGTTGCATTATAGATATATTTCTTCTCTGACTATTCTGACAGTTATATATTAACTTATATTGTGGGAACAAGGTCATTTTAAAATTGTAAACTGTTCTGACTTTGAATCGAGCGAAAAAAAAAAGGGGAAATTCAAACGATTGTAATTATGTTTAAATGTTTTCGAAATTGACAATGTACTAATTTTAAAACGGTAATGAAGCAAACATTCGTGATCTTCTTTTGATATTCACATATCCAAGTCCAGCATAAAAATAAACATAAGAATATTCTCGACACAAAAATCCGCTGGCAAAAGTTTCAATCAAAATTCCAACGGTGGGTGACGTCATCTTTTGTAAAATAAATTATAAGTAATGAGTATTTTGATGCACTTAAATTAAATAAATTGACTTTAATCAATGATATAATAATATTGAAATTATTTTATAATAATAATTGACCTGCTGTGAAGTTTATTTTTCCAAAAATCACTCCGAGCTGTAATGAAATCAATTCAAAAATAAAACTTTTTGCTCTATACGACTTAAAAAAAATATTTTTCCGTAGTGGTTATTGAACTTGTGAGATATTCTTTTGATACACTTATGCCATCGTGATTCATTAGACAATTAGAATTCCAAACTAAAGAAAAAAATTTTGCGTGGTCGGTTTATTTTGATTAAAAATCGACGACCGTACCCACTGCAACTCGAATGTACCTCTCGTCTGATATCTGAGCAGTCTTGGATCGTTTCTATGTATAGAATCGGCCATAGTCTCGTCTTTCCCAGTCAGTCGATCCGCGTCCACGAAGTTCGCTAAGTGAGTGCCTAAACGGTACACTACCGTGCTTAAACGCGATTTTTCACCCTCGATCCACAGGTATATACAAATATCGTTGCTCATACGTCATCGATTTCACGTGACCTTCTATTGCCTACCTTTATTTTCAATTGTGTTTGGTTCGTCGCCAAAAATTGGATTACCTAATTTGGATAATGATTTGGTGAAAGTTATTGGTTATGCCAAATGCTTTTAGCTGCATATCTTCTATATAAGAAACCAATCAAATATTTCAGAATCTAGATCGTTGGTAAATCTAGAAATATAGATTCAACTTTAATAATCTTTTAACTTTAACCAGATTTATCGCTTACTGCGTATTTTAATTTTTCACTGTTTCCATCGCTTTTCTTAGCTGCTTTATTTGATCTGCTTTCGCCTTCATCCATTGGTTATCTATCACCATCTTGCTGCATTTACTGGCTTTAAAAATTGCTCAAGCTATTTCTTATTTTTTTATCATCTAGTTATTTATGTTGTATTTTCAATTAACCAGAAATGCATGTCCAAGATACTATGATACTATGGATTTAACATAAAATTACGTCATGTTCCATCGACATTGTCTATTTCGTCAATCCACAATCATACATACAATCATTATTCAATTTGATTATTATTCCATTATTTTAAGATTTTCATTATTACTAATCACAAAAACATCTATGTCTAACATCAGTGTGCTTCAAATTTCCCTTTCATGTATCTTTCTACATTGTCCATTATTCTTAGTTGATTTCCTTCTTATTCCCACTTAAATACTTCTCATCCTTTTCATATCTTGATATATTCACACATTACCGCTACATTTCTAACCACTCTCTCTCTAACGACGTTATGATATGAATTTTGAAGTAAAAAGAGTTTTTTTTTTGGAGTTCTCCTTTGAGTAGGCTCATTTATATTCCACTCTCAGCGCTCAATAGTAATTCACGTTACAAGACCGGAAAGTAGTGCTTTTCAGGTCGAGACAAGCAGATTCCTGGAAGCTTGGTGAGACCTGAAAAACACTAATTTTTTGGTTGCATGACATACAATATTTTTTTTAAGATAGACACTTGGAAAAAAAGAAGCTTTTTCTTAATACCGACCAGAAAGTATACACATTCTGGACAATTTTTCGTCCAGAAAATATCTTTTTGACGATCAAGACCGGAAAATGGACGCCAGAGACCGGCAAAAGCTTTTTCCTACGTTCACATAGGAAAGTGACATATATCGCACTGTCTAGTTCTATAGAAACTGGCCTTTATTCATACGCGTACGGAAAAAAAACTTATCCGTACGGGTACGGATAAAAAAGTTGTCAAATGAATTTTTATTAAGATTGACCACTGACAAGCTGTCAAATATATAATTTTTAATTAGATTTACCTATGTAATATCTAAATTTGAAGCGATCTATTTGAAGAGTGAAATTTCTGTCATTTTCTTGATTAAAAAAAATTAGGGCGCCATGGAGGATCGATCCCGCGTACTCTTCTTCAAAAGTTATATTGTACCAGCTAATCCAAATCACCTGTTACGATAGTAGGAAAATGTAATCATCTTGAAAGGTATTCTTGATAAGTATGTATGAAGTATGATGAATAATAATAATTTCACATTCAATTTCTATAATTATTCAACCAATTAATCATTGTAATAACCTACCTATATTATATAGTTAATTTACTTGAATTTTCCTCACTATTGATTGTTAATTTTGAAATCATTTATGTTGACTTTAATTGTAACATTTTGTGTATCAAAATGTCAGATGTTGATTACACATTATTTGGTGAAATTATCACGGGATCGTAGGAAAAATACTGTACATTACTCGTGCGAAAGTGATTTTTCACACTCATGTGATTGTCGCACTCATGTGATTGTCGCACTCATGTGATTGTCGCACTCATGTGATTGTCGCACTCATGTGATTGTCGCACTCATGTGATTGTCGCACTCGGCTTACGCCTCGTGCTACAAAATTTCCCACTCGCGTGAAAAATGTCACTTTCCGCATTCGTTATGTAATATACCTACTATTTTCTACTAGCTTGCGGAAAAGTCCACTTTTCGGTCACTGACGTCCATTTTGTTTTCATTTTTCCTATCGCTCTTTTATAATACAATATACCTTGATTAAGTTAGTATGGTAACAACGTTTCGATATATTGTCGAGTGATGACATTTCGCTGATTCTTAAGAAGCTTGGTGAGACTTTCCGGTCTTGTTACGTAAATTACTAGTTCCGGTCCCTGATGTCCATTTTCCGGTCTTGATCGGCAAAACGTTATTTTGTGGACGAAAAATTGTCCAGAATGTGTATACTTTCTGGTCGGTATTGAAAAAACTACTTCTCAAACTATGTTTATATCAGCAGTCTGCAAAGTTCTACTATTTAATATCTAATAGGCATGAAGACGGAAAATACGACAAAAATTCGAACGATATACAAAAGGTTGATGTCATTGTAATCGGAGTTTTAGCCAAGATGGCGGATTGTCATATTTTGTATTTATATGTGTTATTAATAAGATCCGACATACAGGAATTCTTGTACAAAGCTGTCAAACGCGAGCTAACTTTTTTACCAAATAGCGTTCATAAAAAATAATAACAGATTTAAAAAGGCCGCTGGAAAATAAGTTCAAACGCACTTTTAATTTTCTCAACTTCACTCTGGTTTAATAAAAAAATGGGATAGTTATGTTAAAAAAAGTCGAACTCCATTTTCACACCACTTTCGAATAATCTTAATCGCTTAGGAGATAGCCAGCAGGTTAGGGACACGGGAAATTTAAAAGTTATACCAAAGTATGGCGGTCCGATTCGCCACTGTGGTGAAATTTTTTTCTTCTTATTTTCAGTCCTTTTTCACTTTTCATTTTTGGAACAGATAACTTTGCTTTATGACAGTTTTGTACAATTATTTCATATGATTATTTCAGTTATTGTTACTGACTGTCATCGTGTCTATTGCTATACATAAACATGCTGTCCATATACTTCTTTTTACGCTCGTCACACAATATACAGAGTTCGGCAAAAGTCCGGGACCGGACAAATATCGCAGAAAATATAAATTTTTCGAAAAATCTTTTTCCACCACATTTTTTACTCCAACTTAAACAATTTTTGGAATTTTCAGTTTCATTATTAGATCATTCAGTGTGCAGTATCAGGCTTATTTTAAATGGAACACCCTGTATTTTAATGCTTCATCATATTCAAAAAAGTGACGTCTCTCGAATGGTATGAGGGTGTCCTATACCTAGGTAATATACTTTTCGTGCAATTTACAATTTTCTTAAATTGTATGCTAAATCGATTTTAAAACATCTGCAATTCTCTCTTTAATTTCAAACTAATGATCTTGACATAATTGTTGTGAGAAACTGGATAGATCACGTTTTGAGCCTTCAGAAAATATTGGGTTCTGCTATCCTATACCGAGTAGTTAAAAAGATATAGCCACTCTCACAGAAAAATCACTATCCACATAGAGACATTGTGTGGAATGACAGAAAACAAAAAGTTTATTACTTTTAGCTGTTAGTTCCGTTTTTATTCATGTTGTATTTTAGTGTTCTAAATAATAATGAATAAACCAATCTTCAACAAAACACTCGTATTGTGTGAATCCTTTTTTGTTTAAGGCTTAAAACGTGATCTATTAAGTTTCTTACAACAACTATACCAAGATCATTAGTTTGAAATTTAGAGAGAATTGTAGATGTTTCAAAATCGATTTAGCGTACATTGTACGAAAAGTATAATACCTAGGTAGGTATAGGACACTCTTATTTGAAAGAGGGCATTTTTTTAAATATGATAAATAATCAAAATACAGGGTGTTCCATTGAAATAAGCGTGATACTGCACATTGAATGATCTAATAATGAAACTGAAAATTCCGAACACCCTGTAAAAAGATATTTAGTACTCAATCGAGAAATACGTTCCACGAATGTCCAACTATTTAGATGTAAGAGAAAATTTGCTTGAATTTGCTATATCAATGAGTTATCAATTTTTTTCGAAACGTTCACATTTTAAAAAAGGTCAGCATAACTCGCAACCCTCTGTATTTAGGTATAGGGAACCATTATGAAGGAGTATCATATTTTTTAAGGACAATCAGAAAATGCAATAAAATATAGGGTGTTCCATAAGAAAAAATATAACCTATATGTTTCAAAATATTTTCAAATTATAGTTCAAGTTGGAGTAAAACATGTGGTATGAAAAGATTTCCGGAAAAATTCACATTTTCTGCGATATTTGTCCGGTCCCGGACTTTTGCCGAATTGTCATATTATAATATAGTTATATCGGTTATTAAAAGCCTTTAATTCTTGCTACCGATATAAAATATTCAAATAATTCTGTTACTAGTATTGAAATTATTTCCATCGTTCATAGTTCTAGATTATCAATTTAAAAATTAAATATGAGCGTTTGATATAATATGTTAAAATTCATATTTTATGCAACTAGAGCGCTAGCAAAATTGGAACCAGACTATGGCGTCCTGCAATGGCCTAGAAATTGTTTACTTGCTAACATTTATCTTGACCCTAAATTATAATTAGCCATTCCATAAATATGTTTACTACTATTAAATTCACAAGCTTCATTTGGAAGAAAAAATATTGGAGAAGGTATCTAGTAATGTGGCCCCTGCAGGTATCTTGGCCCTCTAACATATTTATAATTAAGAAACACTCAATCTAGCTTGTTATTTGACACATTGTAATATTTTTTAGCATGTCTCTACATGTATAAATCATAGTAAGCCATGCTGTCATAATATAAAACATATATATATAAAACAGTGAATGTAATGTAATTACAGTTATAAGAATTTGATGTCGAAAAACAGATAGAGGCAGATGGTGGCATTGATTAGAACAATTTAATATAGATTTGGTCTGCTCTATTTTTAAATCCACAATAACCTAGTCGAACGTAAAATGAATTCAGTATAACTGCTCGTTAATGCATTATAAACAGAAATATTTGGACAAAACGGTATTTTAACAATTCTCTGTAGAATCAACAACTGTATTTTTAACCTACTTTTCACTCAGAGTAAAAATAAGCAATTCGCAAATCGGGCAGTTAAAAATAAATACAGTAAAATCCACAAAGAATTTGTTATATATGAGTAATAATTTCTAATAAACGCGCGTGGTTCACTAAGCCGTTTAGTCGTAGTTAGTTACTGATAGATAGTATTTAATTCTGTAATATTTCACTCCAGCCTGAATAGGGTTTGTAAGAAATTTGATAAAATGTTGTTAAATAGAACTGATCAATAAATTGAATAGGTGAATCTCTACGACCGAACTAGATCTATGATTGATTAATGTGTACGGTGCACATCAGGCTTTCTGTCATACCGTTTATTTGTTGTTCCTACCAGTCTTTCCAATATATTTTTCTTAGAGAAATCCTCCCTTGGGAACGCTAGTCCTAAGAGTTACTATCTTCAATAACTCAGCGCTCCACAAGATAATTTGTGAGGCAGTTTCCTTCTTTTCCATGCACAACAAATAAAATGGGTCTATTGTTATTGTACTTCCTTTTGTTCTTGGACACCTCTTAATTATATTCAATGCAGAAGCGACATTTATCCAACCCTACCTTCTTGTTGCACAGGTGTTGATAAAGAAAACTATCTACACATACACACTCACGAGCCTGGCCTTTCTGACACTCTTTCCATGTAAAATATATCAAAACTGTATTGTTTATAAATACAGGAGTTATATGGTTTTCCCTAAGACCTAGTTGATCTCTCATGGTTGTTCTACAAATATATTTTGGACTCGTTCAGTCGTGGGAAGCATTTCCATAGGTGTACTCTGGCTTTTTTTCCTTTTTTTCGATTACGCCCCGAAAGCATTAGGAAAAATGAGCTCAGTAGCTTATAAAGCTGAGTAAGTCTTGATTGTGTGAAAGATGCTAGTTGAATTTGCTGTTGACACTTCATATCAAAGTGTACTTAGCTGTTTTCAACCCACCAGAATGCTTCCTCAGATCATAATTAGTGGAGTCAATTTTATATTTTTTCTTAGAGTTCAATTAACACCTTAAATTCTCAACCAAATTGAATTTTCTCAATAAAACTCTAAGTACTGCAAAATTATAAAAAACTATAGAAGGTGAGCTCCCCTCGTATCCACGCGTTTCCTAAGAATAGGTTTAGTTTAAGTGGTGAGCTTTGAATTTGGAATAACAACCTATCCTCAACTTCATTTTGTGTTTGCCCAGGAGTAGTGAACATTCCATAGCTAATGCATTTAAATCGGGAACCGTGCTGCACCTTTTCCTCTACCTATTTGGATAGGCATTCTCCAGTTGATTGCGGGAAACGTTACTTAGATACGGTCATATTTTAACGAGTGTGTATTGGACTGTCAATAAATTGCATGAGGTTTCTCGTCCTGTCATTTATACACTCGTGATTAACAGCACAGGCAATTAAACGAAATTTTTGTCACATTTCCTATATTTTCTACATTGATTCCAGAAACATCGTGTCTTCTGTAGAACAGTAGTTTGACTAGGTGATTTTAAGCTCTCGTCACATATGTAAATTATGAAAGTTCATAATTCAGTCTTGAGAATACCACTTTATACCTATCGTATAAACCTTTGGCTCATTTGTTGTCATTGCAAGCAATAATATCCTCTATCGGATCCGGTAAGGTTCGTGACCCTCGGATTTTGGAACAGTTTGCTATTGCTATAAAACATTTTAATAGGAAAAAAATTCAGAGTTAAAGTTAAGTGCAGTTAGAAGTACTAAAAATCCGCAGTTTTTCCTAATTTCTGACATATAATTCAATAAACCCCCAAAAATTGGAAAATTTCATGTATTTTTTCCGATTTTTTTTTGTGAAACAGCCTCACATTTAATTTAGGATTTACCTTTACAGGTTGAAGTGAAAATATTAGAATAGCATTAGGTGGTGTTCAAAAAGTACCATTTTTTCAATAAAATTCGTGATTTTTAAAGTAATTACTGAACGATCCAGCTAAAATTTTTGTTCTAATCTGCCTTATGTCAGGTAAGCTACAAAACGAATTTAAAGTTAACATAAAATTCTGAGCGAATGACGTAGCATAAATCTTGGTAACCTGGAAGGCATGTAAAAGTTTCTCTTTCAAAATCCAATATTTTTTGAAATTTGTTGCATTTTACGAACACTAGTTTACACATAGCTTAAAGTATATTAATGTATAAGTGGATTTTAAGGCGAAGCCGGAGTGCTCTAAATAGAGCAAATGTTTTAAAGACCATCAGTTATCCACGAATACTTTACGCTATTTTTTTTATTGGTGCACTTTGAAATTATAAATACTGGTCTATAACTAATTCGTGATGTATGATTTATACATTGCGTTGTCATGGAAATGAGAAAAACATAAACTTATTTGTATTTTGATGGAAGTTCAACCTTATTGAGTTCTGTGAATGTCATTAGTATTAATTTATGTACCATTTCCTAAGATTTGAAAAATCGAAATATTACGAGGCTTGTTCAACTGAAACCCATCTTTGGTCAGGTTAGCCTTGGAAACAATTGTAATCATTCAACTGACGTTTTCCAACATTAGTAGTGTATGCAAACGTCACACTGATCTGTTTATTTCGTTTATATTTGACAGCGATTTTAAGTATTGTGACTTTGAAATGGCGTTTGTTGTTAACAATCCGTCCAAATGTGATAAGCGTGCGGTCATTCAATTTTTGTGTGCTGAAGGTGTGCAAGCGTTGCAAATTTATACGCGAATGCAAGCAGTGTATGGAAACGCATGTTTTGCATATCCAACTGTGAAGGAATGGTGTCGAAAATTTAAGAATGGAGAAGAGAGGACCAATGATAAGCCACGACCAGGTGCATTGATTACTGCATCAACAGACAGGAATGTGGCATGTGTGAAAGGCCTGATAAGAGAAAATCGTCGAATTTCCATCAGAGCAATTTCATAAAATGTTGGTATAGGATATGTCCATAGTATCGTACACAAACTAGGTTACAGCAAAGTTTGTGCGCAATGGGTCCCTCGTCTTTTGTCTGAGAACCAAAAAAGCTTGCGAATGGGCTTGTCTTTGCAACACCTCACGGAATACAGTCAAAATGGTAATGACTTTCTCTCGTCAATAGTTGCTGGCGATGAATCTTGGTGTCATTATTTTGAACCATCAAGTAAGCTGTCATCGATGCAATGGAAACACGCAAATTCTCCGCCACCAAGGAAATTTAAAGTTCAACCTTCTGCAGGCAAGGTGATGTTGACATTTTTTTTCGATCATGAAGGATCCTTGCTGATAGAGTTTACAGAACCTAGAGTGCATATCAACGCAAACCTGTATAATGAAACTTTGAACAAGCTCCATCAAGCAATAAGAAGAAAACGTCCAGGAAAGCTTTCACGTGGTGTTATTCTGCTTCACGATAATGCTCGGTCTCATGTTGCCAACGTAGTGAAAATCTTCAACGAAAGAAATGGAGGATATTAGAGCATCCACCCTATAGTCCCGATTTATTGCCTTGCGATTTTCACATCTTTGTGCCACTAAAAAAGGCGTTAAAAGGTAACCGTTTTCAGTCGGACGCAGAAGTACAAAACGCTGTGAAAGAATTCTTCCAGCAGCAGCCACAAGAATTCTATAAGCAGGGTATACATCGGTTGGTGCAACAGTGGGATATGTGCCTCAATTGTAGTGGAAGTTATTTGTAACTGTACTTGTCAATAAAATTTTCCTGGACCAAAGATGGGTTTCAATTGAACAAGCTGTGTAATATTTCAAACAATACCAACGGCACTTTCCATTTTAATTTATAAATTTGACATTGTTAAATATACCAATAAAAAAAAATATTATCTTTGACCTCTATTGATAACGCGCTTTACTAAAATATGACAATTTCTACAGGAAACTGTAATTGAGTAAATAGTTGAAACATATTGTTCAATTACCGGAGTACAATAAGTTCTCGGTCAACATCCACCTCTTTTTTGGTAAAAAGGTCCCCAATCCGTGAATTTGACAAAGAGCTACTAACTAAAGTGTGCTATCAAAACTTCTATTATGCAACTTCTGATATAATAGGAAGCCGCTGTAAATAGTGCCTTTTGACTCCGATCAAATTAAGATTAGCAATTCTATACATCAAATGCCTATCATCTGAAAGTTTCCATTGTTATAGAGTGAATTGAAAATAAACAAAGAGACACATTTTTGGTGAGTAGATGTTAGCAAATTGATAATTTAACTGACAGCAGCCAATAAATTTTCCAAATAATACTTTGAGAAATTCCACTGTCTTTCAGTAGAGTATAATATAATGTTGGCTTAGATTTTGCTTTAGTGATAATAAGCTTAAATTTATTTTTGGATGGATCAGTATAAACAGAAGTCCAAAATATTTTAGTTTGATAATAACAAGATAAATTTGGATAAACCTTAAGAGCCTCACCGCTTATTTATTATTCTGCCTTCAGAATTCAACTGAATAAAACAATGATTTATTAACAATACATATGTCTAACAAATAAACTTCTTTACTGCTGCTGTATTCAATTTCCAATAAATTAAACATCAGAATTACCAGCAATCACATTGCCAACACTATTTAATTTGATTTAACAATGTATTGTCACTCTAAAAATTGATGTAGAACTTGTCTAAGAACCTTGTCTTTGGCAGGTTTCCTAATTCTCGACACAAATGAATTAAAAAAATTCCTGGCGCTCCTGTCTTGTTTTCTAGTATTAATATAATATCTGCTATTTCGTAAGATATATATTGTTTTGGAAATTAGCCAATTTTAATCAGTAGATGAATGTTATTTAACGTCAACGGTGCATAACTCCATAACCGATAGAGTGTGGATTTAGGTATTCATTTTGTTTTTTTCATGGGTGAGAAAATATACAGAATCTAATACCGATACTTACAAAGATCTTAATATTGATGATTAAGTAAGGATAAAGTTCAAAAATGCAAGTCTAAGGCAGCTTTTATACTTTGTTAGTAAAGTCGACTTTATGAAAAGAAGGCTTTTAGGTAAAGTGACTTTTCCATATGCCGTGAAGCAAGCGTAGTGTATTTTAAAAGTTTTCTTTGTTTAAAGTGCTTTTCATTCGATTCTTCAGCCAGGGACAGACAGTAGGATTTTTGACTGGCCACTGTCAACTAAGGAAACACCTCTATACTATGGGGCTAGTGGACACACCTCTATGCAGGATGTGTGAAATGCGAGTGTTCGGAGTTATCGTCGATAAGACAGTGTGTGTCCGATGAGTCTTGGCCTACACCTGCCGATATAAACGAGATATCTCCTTGTGACCTGTCAACCTTCCTGAGAAGGACATGATGGACGTTGACCTAGGAGGACAACTTTTCGGGAGGATGTACAATGGGTCACATGTGGCCTAAGTGCTGTGAGCCTACACTCACCCTCCCTACTCTACAGATACAGTGCTTTTCATTATCTTATGTCTTATTTCCCGGAGGTCTTTAAGGATATCTGCAGGCTTCAACTTAATGCTCATCTTCTATCAAGTTATCTCCTAGGTGTTGTAGACTAGGATTCTGAATTGCTGTGCAATTCGCAAGTATGTGGATGAAGGTTTCTTCTTCCATACCACATATTCTACATTGTTCTTCCTCTATTTTGAGCTTTTTCAGGTGCATATTCAGGCAACAGTGACTCGTTAAAAGTGCAGTTTTACTTTGACTTGTCCATCCATTAGTCCTCAATAGGTTGTGGACAACTCGCAAAATCTTTGATTGTCTAAGCTAAATCAAAAGGGTGTTTTAGTCTCCTTCTTTGCTAATTCATCTGCTATTTTATTTCATTATATTCCAGTGTGCCCTGGAATGCACAGTAAGGTGACTATATTGTTCTTGCCTAGTTCATTGAGTTTGCCTAGGCATTCCCACACAATTTTGGAACTGGAGTCCTTGGTTCCTGGCCCGCACGGAAAAAAAAGAATCGTTGTATCAAGTAAAATTTATTTGGATCAATTAAATTAAAGTGTCATATATGCACGACAAAATATTATTTTGGAGTAATTAAAATAATTTCTTGGTTTTAATGCAGGTTAAAGTATTGATGCAACTAACTGTTTGTTGACTGAACCAAATATTTAGTCAACCGGACCATTTTCATAAATTATTTTGATTATTTTTTCCTCTTGTCAAAATCTGACATTTTGGTGGTTTTAACCAATAGCAATACATTATTCTAGCCAATCATTCGGTATTATACTGATAATTCTGCTTCCTCATCGATAAAACCTTGTTTACATCGAAACGTCAAAATTTTACTTTGAATTTGTCATTATTGACAACTAAAAGTGCTTCGAAGTTTATTGAAAATTGAACACAAACCGATTGAGTGCCATCACCCAAGAAAATATTGAACATTCAAGTAATACAAAATTTTAAATTGTTGAAAAAAATAATCTTCCAAATACAACTCGCTCTTCAAATTTTATCACATAATTTTTGATTTTCATCACTCAAACTTGTTTATTTGAGGCTAAAACATTCAAACAAACCGAATTAGATAAAATCCCTCGTCCTAACGGACTCGTGATTTTATCAATCGGTTTGTATTCATATTTTTGCCAAATAAACAAGTTTTCGTGGAAAAGAAAAAATTATCGATAAAATTTGAAGCACTCGTGGTATTACCTTTGATAAAATTATTGCTTCAACATAGTGAATATTTTGTTGAATTGAATTTGAAAAATGATCAAATCAATTGAGAAAAATAATGATTTAGTCATTTTTTTTTGTTGAACAAATTATAATAAATGATCTAATGAACAAACGTTATCATCATATCAATTTTTTTTTGCTTGGTTCGAAACAAATTTTGGATTCAGGTGAAGAATTATGTTGTTAAATTGAATAACAAAATTACTAAATCAACGAAATTCATAAGCAAATCAAGAAAATTAATTGCTTGCGTTAATTTTGAGAATTTATCCGATAAATTAAATGTTTTAGTTGAAAAGTATAATATGTTGATTGAACTTGAAATGCAATCAGTTTGATCAACTGATTGCTAATTTTAATATAAAAATTAAGTTGGCATAACATACTGAGTGCTTTAAAAAAGAAAAGTTAAATATACTTCATAGCATTTTATTTAAAAAGAAAAAACAATAACAAAAAAAAATATTAATTTTCTAAAACATAAAATCAAACTTCCGCTAACTGCATTTCTTTTCAACCGCAATAACTTTTCCATAAATTGGAACCAATCCACTTGCAAATTCACTAAAAGGGCATCAGGGAAAATCAAATCATAATATATGTTGATCTACAAAGAAGTAATAATAAAAATAAATAGAGTTAAATGAATGTTCTAAACAAGCATAAAAGAAATTCTTGAATTTTCCAATATAAATATATGAAATGCAGCCCCAATGAATGTATCACATGTCCCTTTCTCAAACACTGAATTTAGGTAGCACTATACTATAACGCTTAGAATTAACAATTTGCAAGTTAATGATGATGAATATAAGAAATTTAAAGTGAAGGTAATGACTCATTACCTTACATTTCCAATTAGGTAGGATCATAGCAAAGTACCGTTACTTTGTAGAAAAAAACATTAGGTACTTACTGTTTAAAACCGGGTTTAATCTCGGTTTAAATTCATGTTTCGTTTAGAATGTGATGTATGCGATATATTTAAGATACAACTGATACAAGACAAACTACCTATCATCTTAAACCAAAAATGAACATTTTTTCGGCAGAAACAAAATAATATAATATTTGTAAATAGAATACAATCATAATTATATTTACCTGAATAATCCGCTAATCCAGAACAATTTCCAGACAACAGGTTATCACTCACCTAACGATCTAACTCCTATCTTAGAACAATATAAAATGAAGAATGAAGTGAAAACGTTGCGATAGATAGAAACAGGACAATCTACTAAGCAACAACATTTTGAATGAAACAGATAATCAGTCGATACAAATATGAAATTATTCCGATTGAACTATTGCATCTATTGAAACAAAAAAGAATAAATAGTTCAAATTGACTGTTGAAATTGGTTACTTCAGTGATTTTAAGTTTCAAACCAATTCATTTTTTGTTTAAAACAATATAGTGTACATGCTTGATTGAAAAGCAAATAATAAGGTTGAATTAATATTATTATTCGCTTAAAAGGAGTTGAAAAATGCTTAATTTGAAAACATTTATTTTGAACCGAGCGAATTCACTTGTTTGAGTCAACCAAATATTATATTTGAGTTAATAATATTATTCGCTTAAAGTAAGTTAAAATATATTTCATTTGACAAGTGTATGTTTGAATCAAGCGTGTTAATTTGTTTGATTTGAATGAATCATTTTTTTGAGATAATATTATAATACTTTGATGTGAATTAGGAAATACTTCACTTGATAAGTTCATTTTTGATTCAAGAAATTTCTAGGATTACATCGACAATTCCATTTTGTTTCAGCAATTTCAATATTTCGTCGGACGAATACATTCAGTATTTGATATGAATGAAATTTAATCGAGTTAATCAAATAAAAGTGACTAAATAAATTTAGTTGATATAACATATCTTTTTTTTCCGTGCGTACACTTCTATCCCATCTCCTTGTATTACTTTTGAGCCGTATACCATTATTCCCATTATTTGGAACCCATTCCTATCACGTTAAGCCAGATGAAAAAAATTCAATGACTAAGCTTTTGTTAAAATGTTTTCAATCGTGACTTTGTTCAGACACCTTGTATTTTACTTAATTTGCTGCTATTTATAAAAAAAAGTGCACCTACAACTAGCT
This sequence comes from Galerucella pusilla, assembly GCA_910591695.1. Taxonomy (NCBI): domain Eukaryota; kingdom Metazoa; phylum Arthropoda; class Insecta; order Coleoptera; family Chrysomelidae; genus Galerucella; species Galerucella pusilla. The sequence goes on from CAJUYI010002407.1 coordinate 29,951, forward strand.
TTTGGTTGAATTTGTTAAGCATGAAATAGACTTGGCAGATTTTTAAAGCAGTTTTAGAAATATAAACAAGCTATGTTTTGTGAGATAAATTTATATTTTCAAAAATAGAATTATAGCATTTAAATTTTATGCATATCATTTTGTTTTTCCAAAATTATTGGAGACGTACTTTAAGATTGGCCAATTGTTAATATGATTCTCAATATAGAAAATAATGAATAGAAATTAAATCTATCATCAAGTTAAAGAGGTTTCTTATTTCCACATAAAGAACATCAGAAATATAATGACAATTGTTTATTATATAATTTGTCATACAATACTATCTTCAACATTTCAATAACACAAATGTTCACAATGTGATGTGACGTTAACTCTATGCTGAAAATAGTATTGAGTTATTTCATAATCCTAGTCAATTAAGTACTCTATAATGTTTTTTATTGCTTTTCAGGAACTATCGCAACGCTTTGGTGACGACAAAAGTATCTCCGAACATTTGAAACTTCCGATACAACGTATCAACGACTATCAACTTTTACTAAAGGTAAGACTTTTTCATTTTCTAAAATGGCACTGTGGCAGAATAGTGCTGGGTTCAATCAACCTCGGATAAAATAGCGCAGGAGAGAAACATCACAGGACAAAATAGGGCCGCACAAAAATAACGCAGAACAAAAACAGCGGCGTACAAAATAGCGCTCGACAAAATAGCACTGCGACTAAATAACGCCGGTTGAAAAATCCTTGAAAAATTAACTATTAAAATATGGGAAGCTATAGTAGTTAACTTTTTCTTGTGTGAATGTAAATGATAATATAATGAAAATGTAATGAACATTGCATGAATACGCTTTTAATGATATTCTATATTCTACATTTTGATCTCTGTCAGCTAGTCAGGACGCGATGTTGAATTGGCTATTCTGCCACAGAGCCTTCTAGCTATTTGTGTATTAATAGCGGAAAGTGCAGCTTGAGATAAAATATTGCCAATTATCGAAAGCTGCAAAAAGTTTTCTGTTCTAATCACTCACACGATTTTTTATATTACCACGCGATATTGAAGATAATATATAGATAGATTTGAGAACAAATTATATACCTAATATACTAGAAAATGGTTGGAGCTATTATTATTTAAGTTAAACGCACACACTTTTTATTAAACTCCGGTGGTTATTGTTGAAGGAAAATGAAAAAAAAACAGCTTGGAAAAAAATCATCCAAACGAAACAAAACTCTTCGTTTTTTCGTTTTTAAAAAGAAAGACCATGGTTCAGGAGATAATAATTTCAACGAAACCGGAAACAGCCCGAGATTGCTACTTATCTCCAACATAACTTAGGCTCAAGTAAAAAAAGAAGAAATGCCTTTTTTACTGAATAATAATTGTCAATTCGTGACATCAACAACATCAAAATAATAAATTTGAATCATCATGCAATAGATATTAACATCCATGTAACATCAATGGGTCGGAGCGTGGTTGACTGAAGATGTCAGATTGTTTCTTCGATACATCATTTACATGCGTATTCATCCCACGGGCAGGAGTTGTTCTTCTTTCGGCTCTAGTGATTTTCACTGTTCTGTTTAAAGTTTATAAATATCTATTTCAACCTTCCCAAAATACCTAGCGGTAAGCATTTATATATTTTGTTAATTCATAATTTAAAGTAGCTCGTAAATAAAATGAGATCATCCAAAAAATACAAATTTCAACATCGTATTCTCGCCCGCAACAATATTCATATGTGGGGGCGAAATTTCAATGTTGCCAGGTTGACTAAATTCTCAGGTAGTTTTTATTTATTTTAAATTCTTCTTTATGCGTCAAGCTAGTTATCGTTTTTTCGCATTTCTCTCAACTATATTGAGGTTATGTAAAAAACTTGTAGGTTGTAGGTTTTTAAATTCACCCAGCTTATTCCAAAACTTCAACTATTTCAAAATTAGAAATTTGAATTATTATACTTTTTATTAAATTTAATTCACAATATATACCTAACAGAATAATGTTTGCTCAATCTTGTATTTTTCAATCGCACCGTGTTAAAAAAATGTTTTTAAGAATTTGCCTTAATGTCATACTAAGGTTATTGCTTGGTTTATCTGTGACAGTTGTGTCAAATTCGTTAAATCAATCGTAACATTTATTTAGGTATAATTGAAGAAATTTCCCGTCAAAGTTAAAAATTCACTCACAATATTTTGATGTATTTTGATAACTCACTATCCTTTCGCAAAATCCCATAAATGACCCCAGAAACATTAAAAGAATCGCTTA
>CAJUYI010002408.1:389-14260 GCA_910591695.1 Galerucella pusilla
ATCATCTCCTCACAGAAATCCATTCGTCTGATATTGTCCTCGGGAAATATTTCCTGCGTTGTCTGAACCTTGTAACAATGGTACCCGTTCCGTTTTAAAATATTCTGTACAGTTCTCTTATCCATGTCGACCTCTTCAGCAATTTGTCTTGGAGAAGATGGTTGTCCTGTTTCAACTGCTAAACAAACATTCAATTCTCTAGTCTGCCTTTCATCGTTAATTGGGCGTTCGATTGGATCTTCCGAAGCTTGGCATTTTCTACAGTACGAAACACATCCATATTTCTCGAAATTACTAATTATTTTCACAATTGTTGACTTTGAAGGAATTGGGCGATTTTCAAATGCCACAATAAACAAATTAACGATTTCATTAGCCGAATGACCTCCAAAATACCATCTTACAATTTGCACTTTTTCGCAGGTTAAGTATGTTAATGAAGGCATAATTGTAAATGTTTTATTTTCAAATACAATGGCATGCGCTTCCAACGTGATCAACGTTTGTAGCGAAAAGACCTAGTAATAGCAGTTTAAATGTGAATTCTATCTGTAAAACACAGTGTTGCCAAGTGAAAGTGTTTTGTTTTAGCTATTGTGCATGACTTCGAAAAAAAGTCAACGAAAACGAGAGAAAAATATCATTTGTACAAATTAATCAGCGCTTCTGGCAATAGCGGTTGAAATAGTAGGGCAATGAGCATTCGTTCACTATCGGAAATAGAACCACACCCAACTGGAATTAAATACACGCGTCGATGACCATTCGATGACCGCGTATAATTATCTTTCTCTCTCATTCAGCTGTTTCTCTGTCGTACTTGTGTAAGGTGTAAGGTTCCGAAGCACCTTACGCACACTGTATATCAATTTTCTTGGGTTAACCTGTCTAAATAGACTTTATTGTAGTTACTTTTCTATCTATGCTCAAGGCTCAGATTCTTGTTGGAGCAGGGAGATTAGGCTCCAATATGTTTATTACTTCTAAAGCGACAGGTTTTGTAAGTCTGTAAAGATTCACAAATTGCCTTTCTGAATATTCCTCAGAAGGATCAATAAATGGGTTAAAGATCCTAGTAGGTCTATCTGCCAACTCTTTCGCTTCTTGTATAGCGTTTATGAAGTTTAAATGAATTGAATCATCAAAACCTACCATATTATAACTGATTATAACAAATTAATGACATACTAAACACAAATATTTTCAATCCAGATTATGTAAATTTACACTTTCCGTACACGAAAACATTTATTCGAATGGAATAAAACCACTCGAAACAAGCCATACGAAAGTGTTCGTATGCGATTACCGTTTGAGCATGTCCAAAATCGGGCTATTTAAATTTCATACGAAAATGGCCATTTTTCGTATACGATTTACTCCCTAATGGTTTCGAAAATCGCACCCCAGAGCATTGTATTTTTGGGTCTTCATCAAGGTAAGGTTTAAAGTGGGAGTTTGTCCGGTCTATTAATATTTCACTGAACAGGTTTATTTGGTGAATGGTTTTTCAACTGTTGGTGCCGAAAGAGACCCAGCCAAACATTAGAAATATGATTTCGGTCACAAAATGTATGATCTGCTGCTTCATGATCCTCCAGGCAGAGACAGCGCGACAAATTTTCTTTGTTTCTATTAGACAACCCAGGTCATGTTTGTTATAGTATTTTCGAAGCCAAGGTATTTAATGTTTGTTTGTGCAACACCTATAACAAGGTCAAATACTGGTGCTATATAGATGGTGAATCTCTCATCGATGGAATAGATATTTCAAATAAAAGCATTTGTCAAATTATTATTCAAATTTATAAATATACCTACCTAAGTATGGTACAATCAATAGCCTTGGTGTGCGTCATCGTTTGTGACGTATATTGGGTATGTTGTTTATTTTATTTACTACTTTGACATATACCTAACCTTAAATTTGATGAATAATATCATAAGGATCGTATTCAGCTAAATTCGAAAAGGCTATGAACATTAATAATTACCAGCTTCTTTTTCAAATTGAAAATACTTGAGAACTTTCAAAATGCTGATGTTTTTCCGTGTATCTAGGCATATTTTTGTATTATTTAAATAAATGAAACGACAAGATTAATATTCACTTTCATAAATAATAATTGACCGTAAACAACAAAGTACAGATCTGACAAGAGCTGTCAGTGGGACATTATGAAAAATCGTAAGACACATTGCCGTTACGAAAGGTACGTCTGCATCCTATTTTAAATGACGTAATGGGTGCCTGCTGCATGAGCGAGTTACATTCCATGAAAATTGAGACGGATCTCTTATAGTCAGTATAACCTTGACTAAAACAAAGACATCTACATCTTTTATCGTGTCTGGTGAATTTTACGAAATTTGTAGAAAAAATTTTCACTGCGACCACCTTATGCCACATCAAACTCTTTATTTTTAAATTACCAGAATGGTAAATGCACCATACAAAAAGTTGGCATGCTATGGGCACACAAATTGCTATGTTTCTAAAACATAACGATCTTGAACTTTAACGGGTCATTTATTTCGTCGATCATCGGTAACAATTTGTGTGAGCGGGGGTGATAACATCATAGCTGGGAAAAAACTAGGAGGGTGGAAATTAAGCACAGTTGCCGAAGGTTACATCGACGGCAACATAAATAACAAGTTAGAACGAGGAAGAAAAATTTCTTAAGCAATTGACAAGAATAATTCTACCATACGAAGTGTTAACAATATTACCAGAACTATCACAGGAAGTAGGTACTACTTATAATATGAGAGGTAAGGAAAATCCACCTGGAACTTTTAATAGCTGTAGTAATCAAAAATCATCCTAATGAGTAATAGCATGACTCGCTCATTGAATAATATACTATTTTCATATTTTCAGCTATAAAATAAAAAATCCTGAAAAATAATTTGACAGTTAACGTTTACAGTTTCAGATTTCACAGAAAAGAATAAATAACGATAAAAATGATTTACGACTATTTTTCCGTTTGCCGTTTTTCTAAATAAAATGAAAAGTACCCAATAAACTTCAGGAAAAAACGACTATAATTTGTCGGAAATAAAATGTTAACTACAAGCGTAATGTTTCGTTTCGTCACTTTCACAATTTTCTGGAAGACTTAATAGCATAGACGTACTAATATAATCACAAATCAAATTGCATAAGTAAATAGGCTATGGGGATTCGGCCTCATGGTGGAGGCGCTTACATGGGAATTTCCATGAGGAAATTCCCGAAAAGCTGAGGTCCAAATTAGCGAAATTGACCCTAAAGGGGAGTGAGTTCACACCGACCGTGCGGCAACCGGACGGGATTGCGCAATAGCGAACGACATCTTGTTCGAAATGCCTTAACGTCTATAGACGTTAACGTCACGTCAAATGTCAAAACTCACATGTCAAACGCCACTCCGTCAAACGTTACGTTGCTACGTCAAACGGTACATTGTCACATCAAACGTCACATTGCCAAGTGTCCCGGCAGCCACCGCCACCATTCTTACTCCAAACTAATTGACTCATCGAACATACACTCTGACGATAAACATAGGCAACCATTCTTACTCCAATTAAATTGATTCGACTACAGTGAGTTTCGAACCCAAAACCTTCGAGTCTATAGCAAAGCATTCAACACACCCTGCCATGAGCTCTCATGTGTATTAGATGCGAAGAAATGTATTACACGTTCGAAGGGAGGTCGCGCTAGTCCGAGACTGTGATATACCGGGTTGATTGGAAGTAACTTTTTTTAATCTATTTTTCGAAGGTGGACGTAATAGAAATGACAATGTGACGTTTGACGTAGCAACGTTACGTTTGACGGAGTGGCGTTTGACGTTTGACATTTGACGTGACGTTAACGTCTATAGACGCCTTTCGAACGAGATGTCGTTCGCTATTGCGCAATCCCATCCGGTTGCCGCACGGTCGGTGCGAACTCCCCTTTAGGGTCAATTTCGCTAATTTGGACCTTAGCTTTTTCGGTAATTTCCTTATAGAGATTCCCATGTTAGCGCCTTCACCATGAGGCCGAATCCCCATAGCCTATTCACTTGCATACTTCGTTAAAATTGTTTAAATATTTATATTTGTGATTTTTGGTTACTGAAAATTTTGTAGTTTTGAAATTCCCTTTTACCTTGTTGCTTTTTTAGTTTCCACTTTTCCAATTTCTTCAGTTGTATTAGATCTTTTGTTTATACCCTACATCTATATTGTAGACCAAAAGACGTAGGCTTAGGCTTCTGAGAATGCCTATTATCAGTTTTAGAGCAAGCTCTGTAACCTGATCAAGCTCTAAGTAGACTTGTTACAGGTATTTATAAGGCTTGGGTCAACAATTCATCCTACAATTACAGTTAATGTGTTTTAACAAGAAATGTAGACAACCTGGGACATGCCACAAGGCATGAAAAAGTTTAACTTAACAAAGAAATTCGTTACGGAGTTAAGCAACAGGAAAGAATAGAAGGAACTGGGATAGAGTGCTCGGGACAGGAACCAAACTGAACCAATCTGAAAGCTTGGGAAAAACCACAAGTATATCTTTCAAGCGGAAATTCACGCCAAAGGAAATTAGCTTAGTTCAATATTGATAAAGGATACAGAAGGCAAAGGATTATTCTAATGTCGTATAGTCAAGCAGCCATTAAAACACTGAGCTCTTCAGTTCCAAAATGGTGTGGGAATGCCTAGACAAACTCAATGAACTAGGCGGAAACAAAATATAGTCACCTTACTTTGGATTCCAGGATACACAGGAATAGAAGGGAATTGAATAGCAGATGTCAAAGTCAAAGTAAAACTGCGCTAAGAGTTTTGACAGAGATTCTAACGGGCCATTGTCCTACCAATTTTGTTAAGTCATTTATTATATTGACGACAAAGTACTGGCTCAAGAAAACTTCCTTGCGGTAATGCTGTTTGAATTTCTTACCTATTGCAAGGTTGCGAGTGCTACTTGTTCCAGTTGTGGTTTGTCATGTATATATTGAATGCCAGGTACTGGTTCAAGAACACTTTCTAGAGGTACTTCCGCTTGAATTTCTAATAAGAGGAGTTGCTATGTCCTCTGTAAATATTGCGGGGCTCCTTTTTCTAGTTTTGGTATGTCATGTATATATTGAAGGCAAAGTACTGGTCCAAGAATGCTAACTAGCAGTATTTTTTTCGATCTACAATATAAATGTTTTCTATAATTTGTTGTGACCTACGGCACTGAGTAATTGAACGAAAAATGGCGGAAAATGATCGCTGTTAAAAGGATTATACGACGAAATTGTGCCGAATGGGTTGTATAGCCGTTTTAACACTGGGACTTATTTGTAACGTTTTTGTTGCTCATTTGGAAATATGATTGTAGCTACTTAAGGGATTTTGAGTATCGTATCTTGAATAAGACGGAAATTTAAAGTGGAATATTACGTGGAAATCGCTTATTTTTAATAAATTATGGTTATTACTCAAGTTAATGGAAAACTGTACCATTTACTGGAAGATTTAGCGAGATTTTCACTCTTAATAATTTGAAAATAGGGTAGGCGAGAAAACAAGTCTAAGATTATTATAAAATGGTTATTATTCATATCTTCACAATGGAAAAACTTATTAATTAATAAACGAAATAAATTTTTGCTTAAATACCTACCACGTTTATGGAACGAACTAAAAAGTAGGAAATGGTGGTCCCATTCCTTCTTGTAACTGTACTCTGTATTGAATTTATAGTTTTTTATCATTCCATCCCATGGATATAGAGTACAATAAGCCAATAGGCTGCAGTGCTCCCGGCATCTGAACGGCTCCCAAAATGGAAAGAAAAAAAAATCCCATGGATATCCCAGGAGAATTATAAAAAGTGAGGATAGGTGGAGGTTTGCTTAATGATTTTCTCTCTTAAACTTATGATACTGGTGCATTAAAAACAGACGCTGGACTGGAGTAAAAGCACCGAAAAAGATAACTTGGTTATCTAAATGCAAGTAATATAGTGTAAAGTTAGTGCAGTGAGTTTAAAACGTGCGCAGCGACTTTATTGCTGCAATGAAAACAACAAAATAGCTTATTTAGTTCCTTTAATGCAGGGCCGTGCAGTGATATTTTTCAGGGTGATGCATGCCTCCCAACTGCCGCCCCTCCCCACAAATCCGCATATCATAAATCATAAATCATGAAAGATGGTACCCTACCTTATTGGTGGCCATAATAAAAGTGGTTTTGGAACTTTAGTTCTTTACGTCGGGTTATGTTTGAGCGACCGGGGGTCGCGACGCAAAAGATCTGACCGTTACGCTATGTTACGTTGCTTCGTTATGTGCCTTGCTTGCGTGCGTGTGCTCTCTCCTGAGTCTCTCTCTCGTTTACGAAGCAGCGATTCATATGCTTCGGCCGGGAATCGAGCCCGGGCCGCCCGCGTGGAAGGCGAGCATTCTACCACTGAACCACCATTGCTATATTAAAATTCTATGCAAAGATGGTATTCGCAGTGCTGGTGATCTACTTGAATTTGTTCGGATAAATCTTTACTGTTATTTCCATAATTTTTTTTGTGCGATTGATCTTTTTTGATTATTTACAGCATCGGTTGTCAGGACAGTAGGTTGGTATGAGCATCTCGAATGTTAAGGGTAATTACAACGTTTGCATGTTAGGTTAGGTTTGTGGTGAGTGGGTCTATAAGGCCCTCCACTGCGACTCACAAGAGTCTATTGTGGCTCACACCTATTCAGATTTCACCAAACAAACTCAGCTTCTTAAAAAGACCAATTATTTTATTCGGTGAATGATATTTCAGGGCGATAGAGAGACCCTGCCAAACATCAGATACCTGATTCGAGCCGCGGCGAGGCAGGCACAAATTATATGCTCTGCTGTTTTATCATCTTCCAAACAAAGACGGCAAGTCGGATCTTCCGACAGTCCAAGTTTTAGCATATGATGATACAGATGACAGTGGCCTGTTGAAAGGCCTGTTAGACAACGTAGGTCATGCCTGCTATGGTCTAACATTTGTTTGGAGACATACTTCGAAGGACGTATAAAAGCCTTTGAATGAACCAATCCTGGTAAATTATGCCAGAAGTCTAAAGCTCTTCTTGCTGTCCAGGTATTTAGTGTTTGTTTGGCAAAACTTATTGCGATGCCAATTGTAGGCTTTGGCCCGATAGAAACACGTGCGGCACCCTCCCTTGCAAGAAAGTCTGCCTTCTCGTTTCCTTCCATGCCAGAATGGCCAGGGATCCAGACCAGCAATACTTTATTGAGTTCTCCTATTGAGGAGAGTCTTATTTGGCAGTCTAAAACCAATTTCGACGTTACACGGCGAGAGCTAAGTGCTAAGTGGCTGTCGGAGAAAATTTTTATTGTTCTATGTATGAGATTGTCTTGCTCCACTCTCTCCACACATTAAACGTTTGCATGTAGACTCCTCTCGTGAAATTGGATAAAATGATATGAGGATCAAGGGGTCTAGCACATTTACTTTTCGAAATACAGGGTGTTGAAATTTTGAAAACTTGAATGTTTTAATTCGATAACTTTAAAATGGATAGATAAATTGATTTGACATTTGGCAGGTTTTTTTAAATGTAAAAGGGCATATTTTGATAGAAATAGTAGTTTGTGCAACTAGTGTGGATATGATGGCCATATCGCACGAGGACGAAGTTTGAGCACCGTAGACGGAGTGTTCAATCGTTCAAGTGCGATATGGACAATCCACACGAGTCGAACAGCATATTTTTTCTACGACCCACTTAAGAAAATATCTAGAAAATAAAAAATTCTATAAACTGTAATATAACTTCAAATTGGAAATTTAACAATTCAATTTTATGTTCCCACTAATTTTTTTGTGGTAAACGTACAGTTCTTGAATGTCCAATTTGTATAATGCTACGATTTCCCTTTTTAAATATACGATGCTGTTATAAGTAGATGTTGCCAGTCGGACTCCCTCATAAAGGGTACCGTACCATTATCTATAATAATGAATATTCTGCTAAATAATTCAAACGTCCACCTGGTGTCAATATTAATATCAAGCAGAATAATTATTTAAAAATAAAATTAACAATAAAAAAAACTTCTTCACGGGGAATCGAACCCGGGTCTACCACGTGAGAGTCTGGTTTGCTTACTACTCGACCACCGAGGAATATGCAAATCGTTTATCTATAACGTCAGATGTATTACATAATTTTGCTTAAAAGGAACTAAAGTTCCTACCGTGTGTCCCGCGACACGTTCTACCTTTTTTTAAATCATAAATCGTCGGACCGTAAAAACAACGATGACCCAGTTTGTGTTGAACATTGATGATATAGCTATAATTATGTTACCTATTATAATAACAAATTATTTTCTGATGTAGTAACTTTGTTTGCGGAAAAAGTTAAAATTTAAGCTCTAAATCAAAAACAGAGGCATGAATAATTTTTATCATCACTCTCCTAATGCCGCCCTTTTGTAAGGCAGCCTCATGCAGTTGCCTCCCTGCTTCATAGTACCGCACGGCCCTGCTTCAATGCATTGCCCATTCCCCTTATACTATAGCGCTGTTAACATTCACATTATTTTCAATATTATGTAATGGTTATGGTGTCTGACTAATAATCTGATAGGGATTTTGAATGAACGACACAAAATTCAAGAATTTCACATCAATAAACTCAGTAACTTGTATTACCTGGTGGGAAATAACTATAAAAGAAGACTAACGATTATGGGTTGAATGCGGTTAGAATGGTAGTTGGCGTTTTAAATTTATTATCAATGTTTTATTTAACAGCTTTTATATGGAACGCTTACATTTTGGTTGGAGCGTAAAAACAGAACAACTCACTATATATAGTGTAGTTAGCAGAAGTTACAATGATTGGAATGGCGAATGGGTAACAATCCAATTATTTTAGTATACACCCTGACTTAAATGAGTCCGGAAATAGCTTATTATAGCACAGTATGAAATAAATACATCAACTAATTTCCCTGCCAAGCTGAACCACTTGGCAGTAGGTGTGTTCTTTTTGACTGAGATCTCAGTTAATCTCAGCTCACATAGGTAATGTGCGCGTTCTTTTTGATTTACTCACTTCGAAGTGAGCTGAGATTTTTCCTCTCCCTTCACCGATGCTGAATGTGATGTAAGGGGGTATCAGTTGGACTTGAGTCGGAAATAAAGTGGAGGGGGTGAAGAAATATTTGATTTTGTTTACATATAAACACACATAACCTAATTTTCTTTTGTTACAAATTATCAATTGACTGAATAAAAATATAAAAGAGGAAAAATTATGGATACAATAACATTATTAGATGCTAATACGAATTTATATGTTTATATGTCTCTTATTCACGCATGCGTCGGCAAATCACGCGTTTCAATTGAGTAGCTCGTTCTTTTTGGTGCTTACTCACATCACTTTATCTCAGATCACTCTAACTGAAGTGAGCTGAGATCTCAGTCAAAAAGAACACACCTATTATCTAGTGTTCACCTTTCTCACTAAAATTGCGGTCGATTCACTTTACTTTTGACACAGGTTCCTATGCTTTTTGTTCTCATTGGTTAGCCACCATGTTTCCCTTATGTCAAATTGAGAATCAGGGCCCGAAGTCAATGGTCGGGGTTGTTATGACCATAGTATTTCGCAGTATCAAATTATACTGATTTTAGAGAGGTAGTCGAAAGGGGGGTGAAGAATAGAGTCCAGCATGGGGCGTATTAGAGGCTAGAGGTGGAAGCTGAATCATACTAGTCCCCAATTTTAAACAAATATTCAGATTACACTATTGTGTTTACTTAGATCTCTATCTAGCTTAACTCTGGTCGACTTAATTTTAGCCCAGGTGATAATTCAATTTTTTAAATTTCACAACTCTATAATAACAATATTAAAGTAACAAGGCCGATATGTAGCAAATAACGGATGAGCTTGCAGTCTCTAACACCTTTGAGATTGTTGTGATCTTCGCTAACAGCCGAAAAAGAAGATTCCTGTAATTTTATAGTTTTTGACGGCATATTTCAAAGTTACTGTAATTTTAATTTATTGCAAAATGGCATTTATGGTCCATTTTTTGATATTTAATTTGAAGTTGCTCAGCATTAGATTGATATTACAATAATAACAATCAATTAGTCAAGTTAAATTAAATGAAATGTCAAAAAATGGACCATATAATGCTTGAAGTTGCAAAAATAAAACAATAATCATTAAGTTTATATATTTTATTCAATACAAAAAAGTACACAATGGATAAGTTTTTTTTTACTTATTTCAATGACAAACATGAAGAAAAATAAATGTAAGGAGCTCCACAACAATGTAATAAACTGAGTAGGTATACTTTAAAAAAACTTCTTTCCAGCCAAACTGAACGGTCTTCTTCATAGCTGGGAAGTTTAAAGCTGTATAGAAAAATAACTGTATTATACTTTAATATTCTATCACTTTTTAGTTAATGGAACATGTGTTACTTTATAAAAATGGAGCTTTCCGGGTGCACGTTACAATACAGTATTTCACTATACATTTTCTTGACATTATTTCTTAAAATAAAAGTTCCACTCCAAACAATAAAAACCAACTACAAAAACTCAATATACCCACAAATATATAGCAAAATAGTTTGTAAAAATAAAAACTCGGGATATCTGTGGATGAAACTATACGTCGTGAAACTTTTGTCTGCAGTTGTTAGATTAGGATATCAGTGGTGAAATATGTGGAAGTACAGTTAACAGAAGCAAACATGAGCCCCGGAAAATATGCGAACTAAAAGAAGGTCATCGCAACGAGCCAATCGGGAGCTATTGTTAACGAACGTACATTAGTAATTTGTTAACATAATCGAAATAATATGACCGAGTGATTTCATCAACATACATAATTTTACTAATTGTTAGTGTCCGTACTATTCAATTATATATTATTATTATTATTATTTTTATACTATTTTTGGTCCAATATAAATTTTTTTATTAATACCTATTTAGAGTTAAATTTTAAGCAAATTTGACAATTACCGCTAACGGCGTTACAGTTCTCGTTCTGGTTCTCCTTAAATAAGCAATTTCAGAAGTGACGGAACTCTCTAGGTGGCAGCACCCTCACGAGTCCAGTGGTTCAGAGTGCCCATACCTCGATTATAACAACCGAATCCGTTATTTGCATGTCGACCGTGTGTCGTTCAAAGCTTTTCGTAATCCCGTTAAAATATTACATTCTGATTCCAAAGAAAAAACAAACCTCGTACCTCGTGATGCTACAGAAAAATCCCCTGGACGTTAAAAAAAATGTTGACGGACGGAGGCTGTTATCGTTAACTTTCCAATTGTCATCTGGATACCGTTAAATCGAAATAACAGTATGATGGGATTACGAAAATGTTTATCAACCAAACTGAAATTAATGTACAGTCTGCCAAATTCAGTGGTATAATCCGTCAGATTTTGTATAAGCGTAGGTAATTTATTATTTTCTTTTACACCAGTATTTCCACAGCCGTTCTCTGTCTCATCGAGGTTGTGTTTGTGTTTTAGCAAATAGAACTGTCTTAGCTGACAAATTGTTGAGTTAAGCCGAAAACCGTTTTTGTTGCCATTTCTTAGACACTTATCCTTTTCTACGATTCTTGTGTGGAAAAGAAGAAATATATAGGCAGTCAATGATGCCCCAAAGAGTTTCTGTTTGATTTACCGTGAAAAAACATGTAGGAATAAAAATAAAGCTTCTGAAAACAAAGTTTATTTGTAAGATAACCTCAACTATTTATTTTTCATTTTAGTGATAATGATTTTCTTCTACTACTAGCTGCAAAGTTGACAATTATTGCTCCTCTTAGCCAACAGAGAAGTTGAACTTCCCTATTAATACTAGGTCAATAATGGACAAATTCAAATATTTCGAGAATTCAGGGATAGATAATGATATTATTTCAAAAATTTCGTGGCACCTTATAAAAAAACTAGCCGAGAAGTTTTCTGAATTGTTAAGTGAATTGATGCCAAATGTTGGAAATTTATCACTGAACCACACTGAAAGAATTTATTTTGCATCAGTTATTTTATGTATAAGTTACTAAATTTCAATTTGATTCCTTTTTATTTGAATTTAATTAATAAATGTACATAAAACAGCATGGTATAATTCTTCCAAAAATTCAATATTAGGTGAGCAGGGGCCTAGCCAACACCGAGGAATATACCAAATGGTCGACAACTTCTGATATAAACTCATCTGAAAAACATCTATCATCAGTACATACTTTGAATACAATAGTTACTTCTATGTAAAGAGTCGGGAAAAGCACTACTTTTCGTAACGAGCTGATTTCTTTGGAAAGAACGAAGAGTGTTTCACAAAAGAAAGCAAGAGCTACGAGAGCTCTTCAAAAATTTATAAATAATTAATTGAATAGAAAATAATTTACTATGAAGTAAACTGCACATATTTTAGTGATTTGTAATTTGTGTATTCTACTTAAAGTATCTTAAAAAAGTATCTACCTAAAGTATCTTAAATAGAATGATTTTTTGTTTTCTATTCCTTTCATTAAGCTTTGCTGAATATGCATATAAATATTATCAAGTCTTGTATTCGTAAACAAACAACAAGGAAAGGCAGTAGTGTTACATTTCTAAGTGAAAATTAAAGAGCCTTATCTCATTCAAGATGCAATGTTGCCTTGAACGTTTCACCTTCGTTGACATGCAGACAAGCAATCTGTTCGCGGAGAAACATTAGTAAATAACCGAATTCATCTCGACTCGAGAGAAGCTTAATTAAAGCTGTGAAACAGTTTGTGTTTCCATTATTCGAGAAAAAGTGACCGCTTCGTTGACATCAATCCTCGAGTGATAGATTCTCATTGAAAAGTGTGTTGTGGAGAAAATTGAATACTGAATTTCACTTGAAAATATACTTGTATTGGATATATTTGTTTATGCACGACCGGGCGAAAAAGTCCAGATTATAAATACATTTAGCGGGCGTAAAGTGTCACTTTACCGCCCGCGGACTACTTTACCGCCCCCCAGGCGGTAAAGTAAATCTCTTTTTTTTTCTTTTGAAAATGCACATGTAGTTAGTAAAACAAACTTTATTATTATAATTTATGACCATGGAAATATTTGGTACAATTAACAAAATATGAGTTTGATAAAGAAATGATAACTTTAAAAGCCCAAACATAAGATCCTCACACTTATAATTTTATACTAATAACACAATTTGAGCAATTACTTATAGAAATGTTAGGATTTGCTACCTTGCTCTTTTGTAAGCTGCTACGAACTTCTACTAACTCCGTATGATTTGGGTTACTGCTGGAAGGTGTATGCTCAAAAGAATCGGTATGTAAATTTGAAAATTCAGCTGTGCGACTAATAGAAGGCATATCAGCATTGACCATTTTTTTGGCGATTTTCATTTTATTTGCCACAGAATCTTCAATATAACCTTCTGCCACCGTTGTAGACTTCCAACCAGCCGCTTTATGTTAAGGATATCCTCACCTGCATTAGCTAACAAAGTTGCTGAAGATCGTCTAAAACAATGGCCTGTGTAGTCTGTTGGAGTAGGCAATTTTAAATAAGTTGCTATTTTAAAAGGAATTTGACCAAATGTATTCTTTCCAACCACCTGACTGGAACATTTTCCATTACGATAATACACAAAAAAACGTCCGTGGTTGGTATTTGTCGTACGTAGTGAAGCATATTTTCGATATATGTCGAGATAACTTGGTGATTCCTGCTCTTTGTCAATCACACTGAAAATGCGTTCAATTTTAGTTTTAGATGCTCGTATAGTTACGTTGTTCCTAAATCTTGAATATCGTCTATTGAAATATTAGCT
>CAJUYI010002408.1:18993-51231 GCA_910591695.1 Galerucella pusilla
CATGTCCAAGTTCTCTGAATTGTGCATGAATTTTAGACACAGTACTTGTGATTAAATAATTTGCCACTTCAACTTGACTTCTGCAGCTATCCCCGTGCCCGATCATCATTAAAATCTCAATTCGGTGAATCTCAGTTGAATATTTCATTGTTATGTGGACAAGGAAAGAGTGTTTGACAAAGATTTTACTTGTCCAGTATAAACTGTCAACACATCAACAACTGACAGAATAGAAAACAATCCACATTATTTACCGATTTAAAACAATCCACATTATTTACCGATTTTGTCTAATTATTGGCGTTTTTAGGCAATTATTAGGTATTTATGATAAAATTCATGGGCGTAGCAGGTTTTGTTTAATATACAAATACGTCTAATAATTAATTAGTTTAGATTTTTGATAAATCCATATTTAGCTAATTTAAAAAAGTACCAATATTTCAGGGGTACTAAATTATTAATTTTAAAATTAATAATTCATAAGTTACCATACATTATTTAGTTTGTTGGAATCGGTTCATTGAGAAGGATTTCAAAAATATGCAAATATACGGGGTGTTTCATTAAAAAAACAAAATAATGACATACAAATTTTTATTCCATAAGTGGTTTCCACACTGTATGAAATGGCCATCCTGTATAGATTGTTTTAAAATATTTCGTGAATGTTCACCAATATGACACCTACAGTATGCAATTTTTCAATCAAATAAAGATTTATTATGCACAACAGCTTGTTGAAAACTATTTACATAATAATTATAAAATAAATTTACTGTTCCCTCATCGAAGCCATAAAATACAAATTAAATAAAAACACTTCGTGATTTATATCATCCTATTTATCTCTATACAAAACTGCATGGTTATCATCAGCTAGAGGAAAGTTACCAAATATGGAATACCATTTTGTTTTTGGGATATAAAAAAAACTTCATATGAATTATATCAGTTTAATGTTTTTACAAATCAGTCATACACTTATATGTAGTAATTAACAGCCTTCAATCAGATATATTAGTTATCAAATTAAAACAACACAAAAAATGAAATCACAAATGAGTAACCAAATATGGAATAGGTATCCATATATGAAATATAAGCATAAATCAACATAAAAATAACAAAAATGGACATTAATATCTTTGAGATCAATTGAATAAATATAATATATTGTGAGAAATGGAAGAAGTTACATAATTATCTGCAAAAGTCAAAGATCCAAGTAGGCATCAAACTCTGGACCAGCACAATCATAATGTGCCCAGAGCCCACACATCAAGCATTTAATTTAATATTCCATAATTAGACACCGACGACTGTCCATATTTGGATTTTTATACTAGTTCAAACTCTTCTAAATATTTTTCAAAGTCACAATATTGTAATGACAAGATATCACAAAAGAGTGGAATAAACATAATACCGATATACTAAATAGTATAACACTTACGTGAACAAACATAACAGCTGGTAATACTCGTTTGTTACTTACCTTTAAAATTTTCTGCACGACAACAAAAAAAATACACGCCTGCCACACATGAAGCATTCGCGCAACTGACTCGATGGTGTGGGTGCGATAGTTAGTAGACCGAATGAAACAGAAGATGGTCGAGTGTTGCGTTTCATACTTATAGTCTTAGAGAAATGGAGGCATTCGATTTTAGGATACTATTCCTTATTTGGTGACTTTTCTCTACCATTTTAAAATAACCCCTTCAACTCACTACATTGACCTTCATATTTTATTATGATTATGTTAAAAAGTTCTGAGTAGATTACAATTTTATTCGATATTCAAATTATGATTCATTCGTTAATTCCAAATTTATTAGCTGTCATTTCCCTTGGATTTATTATTGAAACATAAAATAGAGCGTGATAAATTTCCAGCTTTACTTTAAAAATCGCCAAGTTTATTTGATTACCTTCGAAATACTTTTTTGTTAATTTATTATTTCATCATAGCTGCTACGTGCATTCGTGCCGTGCGTGTATATCCAAAGATTGATTGATGTCGGTCGAACAATTGAAAAACTAATTAATCTCTTGGCATTTCACTAACTACCCGTTGAAAATTCAACAAACAGCTGAAGCACGAGAAAATACTTCCAGAAAAATAGTATCAGAGATATACAGAGTAAATAACTCAGCTAAAGAAGAATATAAAAAATTTATTTAAAATAAGAAGTGCGTTTATCGAAAATAAAGATAGTGAAATTCGGAAAAATAAAAAATCCTAACGATTTCTGGACGGAAATCGAATTGAATAATGATAAATATCAAACATCAGAACACACTACCAATATGTAAATTCTTTCTCGGAGCGGAGCATGTGAACAGGAAAGGGATACGCAACGTATATCCATTGCTCATCGCATGGTTCAATTTAATAGCCATTAGTAAAAATAAGCTTTCTTTCTCCCGTGAACCATGGATCGATGAGGTTAATTTTAATTTCTTGTGAGAGGTTTACCTCAAACTCTTTTTTTTTAAAGTGCATTTAATGTGAATGATAAGTTGCATTTGCGTATATGCTTTTCATTTCTGATTCTTGATTTTATATTTTTTCCTCCTAGTGATGAGCGCCAGATACACACTTACAGCGATACTGTTTTTTTTATCTTGTTCTTTGGTATAGTTTTTCTTATACAGTTGATATAGTTGTATATAGTTAAAGCCTTTAAAATATGTATATTTAGTCAATTAATTAATTCAATCTAATTACCAAACTAGAATATTATATTTCCGGATTACATTTTACATTACATTTTTTTTCGCCTTCTGTGATTGAAATAAGTAATAAAATGAAATTGGTCGCGTTCATCACAACGTAGCGCTACCGAAGCGATCACCAATTTCCTGTTGAACGCGTGTTTTGTTAACTGATCAGATTGAGCGATGTGGTATCAGTCGCCATTTTTTCATTCAGAATAAAAATACACTACACGCTACCGATTGATGATGCATTAACTGTCATTTATGACATATGCTGGAAACATATTATACATATCTTTCTCCACGACTAAATAATAACGCACAAACTTCATCCGCGTGAATAATAGCCATTATTCTGCACTCGTTGAAGAATATACTATTATTTGGGGATATTTTAGTTTGTATCTCAGCGAAAATTAGTGAACAGCCGGAGGTGACTTATTATTTCATTAATAAATTGTATAGTTTGTCAGGAAATTCAACTCTTCATAGTATGTAAGTAATACTTATTTCATAATTGTCGTATATATCAAATAAAATTGAGTTGTTGCATTCATTTACATTTGACATATTATGTCGACGGTTTTATTAGCACGTTCAGCAGAATTAAGAACTGATGGATCACTCTAAAAATCTCTACCTGATCAACTTTGTTGGGATGAACGCGACCATTCAGTTTTTATTTTATTTAGATATTGTCTCTTTGATTTCTTTGATGAATGGAAATAAATAAGATTTCCTTAATAATATCATATCGTATCATATCACATTTCTTTATTGCTTCTTTTGTTTTTTTTAATAGTAAAATACAGGATATTTTTTTTATGATCCACATTCTTGAATGATTTTTTTTGTGACCAATTGTAAGCCGAATTACTGCAGATATCCTGAATTTTACATTAAAAAAAATGTAACTATTGCTGATACACTGTATCTTTCCCAGCACTTTGTACCTGCCACTTTGTACCTGCCAATTTGTACGTGACATTCCGGACGAAGTAGTTTCTATGAGGTAGATTAACATCAGACACCTAGGACCTGTCCGAAGAAAATGAGGAAAGTAAACCCAACGTAAAACAACAAACAACGTAAACAACATAAAACAACATTCATTCACTGTGATATTAGTTTCAAATTCATTATAAAACTTGTAAATTTAACAACGTTGTTCATATTCCTTCCCTTCCAGCATTTCCAGGTTTGTCGATAGAGAGTTGTGAGGTGAAAAACAAGTCGACTAATATTATTCAGGGTGGCGCCCACTTACCTTTCTTGATAACTTTAATTACATTCCTTAACTTGATTTATTAACTTATTAAATTCATTTGGTTTCTTAACTTCATCTATTATCTCATTAACTTCAATATAACTTCAATAACTTAAATAAAGTAGGATTACCTGCGAACCGGTAAGACTACTCACTGAACTGATATTAGTTTGGTCTCCGAATTCACACCTGAGGTGCTCTCCACATTGAGTCGTCGTTGCAGTTTATCTTGCCCTATTATTTTAAATAAATAATAGGTATTGGCATTGAAATTATTCGATCAGATAGTAAAATAATCTATAATAAAGACCTTTTTATTTTTAATTCAACTATGTAAGACACTTTGTCTCAAGATCTCATTCGCAAGCTACTAGTTCTCTTTATTTTGGCCACCAGCCCGTTGTAGTAGCTTGAATCTGTCCTTACGACCCTGAAATTGCGTTTAGTATTTTTAAACTTCCCAGTTACCATAAGCTACTCGTTTTCCTCGCTCGGTTAAAAATATTCTTGTTTCTTTCCTTTATTCCACTAGAAGATCGACTATTTTATCCAACAGATATTTTGGTTGGTTGTTAGATCTCTGGTTAGATCCTCTAAATACTCGGTAGGTTTTTATCGGTCTAGGTGTACGGATTTTGAGAAGTAAAATATGTAGTTGTTATCTCTTAATAATATAACTTTAGATAGTGCATGCTCGTCGTGAAACAACCTGGCTAAATCAAATTTTTCTACGACAACCTCGATAAATGTTCATTTTATAACCGTAACTTCAATCATAAACAAGCAAATTTTGTACAGAATTTCATTTTTGTATCGGCTGCTAGGCAAGTTGCCAAGCAACAAATGCGAAATGGAATAATATTTCGTGTTAGATTTAGGTTCACAACGACTACGGCTTGTCAAATTATGACGTCCAGCGACAAATTGATGAAATGTCTGTCAAAGTTTTAGTAGGTAACGAGTAATTTCATAGTTATAGATAAACGTGAACGATATATGTTGTCATAGAAAAAGTATAGTATGCAATTCGCAACCAAATGGCAATTTCGCACTCGCATGAATTGCAGCACTTGCCTTCGTCTCGTGCTGCAAATTTCATACTCGTGCATCATTTTGTGCTCATTGCATAATATACTTTTTCAGTGTAAATGTTAAAATCTTTAAGTACTATCACAGTAGTTTAAAATTAATTTATCAATGGCAAGAAGATTTAATTATAATTTTAAATGTTATCACTTTAGAAGGAAACTTCCACCTTAGCAGCTGCTAAGTTTTGTTAAAGCTATCACATAATTTCTTGAGAATAAATTCATTTTACTTTACGGTCTACTTATATATCTTTCGATTTTATTATAAGTGGAGTAGAATTTTCGTTGAAATTCAGTGTCTCTTGAGCGTGTTGGAATATAAACTTCGGTCTCATCTCTATAGGCGATTTACCTGAGATGTATTTTACAGGTTTGGGAGGATATTGCCTGTAAGAGATTTATCGGTTTCTGTTTCTCCCGGCTTTCTTTTTAGGTAATATTACTCACGAATCGAGTTGTAATTTTTATTTAGTGTTATTTACTTGTTTTATTTATTTTATTAAGAACTAGTTAGAGTAATAACATTTTATTAAATAAAAATGAAATTAAATTGATCCGACATTACCAATATTTATATTTATACATGGAAATAGTAAAAAGCAAATAACGACCGAGATATAAAATACAGATACGGAATCATCGAAGGGTTCGAATGAAAATGATAAAGGGCGTTTTAAGCAAAAGGAAAGGCGAATAATGGGTGGGTGAATAAAGGAGTAATTTGAAACGCAATTCTCGGGTGGATTATTTTTAATATTCCAGAATACTATTCGAGCATAAAATGTTTTATGGAGGAATTAGTAATTGAATATTTCCGAGTGAAACGGTTTTAGGACGAAAGCCTACCAGGAAACATTAAGGAATGGTTTCTCCTTTATTAGTTTTAGGGGGCGATTTTTTATATAATTATGTTAATAGGATGACGTAAACTTTATGTATTTTTTGGGTACTTCTTTTCATCCTAAAACAACATGTAATACATGAGGGTTGATAAGCAAGTTGAAAAAGAACAATTAACTTATGTATACCTAAGAGAGTTTTGATTTCATTATCTTGATAGATGTTAGAAACAATAGTAGCATACATTTTTCGGCGATACTTCATTTGTTGATGATTATCGCATATTTCATTTTTTGCTTGGATATTAATTTATAATAGTGAATATGATATCTAAAATTACTGATAATAGGAAATAAACCAGTTACCATTGGAAATTACTCCCAAATTATAAAATAAAATTCAAATCTCAATGCACTTTCCGACCACAACCCGAGGATTTCCGAACGCTACCGATGATACGTGTGATGTCATATATCTTGTGTTTACTTATGTCAATATGGCCGGTATTACATTAGGCTATGTGTAGTTGTCTGTTTATATTGTATTTTAATCAACTATGAATTGCTTCATCGACGTAGAAATATCATTTATATGTTTGTTTGAGACCATTACGTGTTTGTTTGTGCCTTTTTATTTCTAAAAGTCAACGTAAAGTGGAAAGTGGACATAAATATTCGATATTTCCGAGGATATTTTAAACCTTTTGAAAGAATATATTTTTCGTACTTCCGGGCCTAAAGTGACAACTTCACTCCCTTGTGACAGGTACTAAAGTGTCACATTTAATCCCTCCGGGATTAAATATTGACGAAACTCCCGGAACGATTAAATCACAAACAATGACACTAGTAATGACAATGTTTCTAAATTATAACTGTCACAACGCAATGTTACTATGGTAACTTATTTTAAAGACAGTTTATTAAATGAGTTGAAGAGAGAAAAAACTGATTGAAATTATTGAAATAATTAATAAAATCATACCGGAAGTACGAAAAGTATCGTATATACCTTGCGACTGAAGTACATTTAATCCTTCAGGTAAATTATACCTTCAGGATTAAATGTACTACTTCAGTCCCGCGGTATATAATATACTATTATTTACTAGTTCAGTGATGATTCTTTCATATTTTGTGAGTAAAGATATGGACAGCGAAGGTTTTGTAAAAGCACAAACTGATAACTTGCCCAAAGTAGACTCATTTATGCTGCTTTAATGCAGAGGAAATAAGAGGAGTTAAAGCATTATCGTAAGTACGATTCAAACTATGTATTATTTATATAATATATACCAACCATATTTCGATGTGTGGTCGTAAGAAAATGATGTTTTTATGGTTGATTCCCAGACATATAGGTACATAACCTCAAACTATTCGGGAATAAAAATTACCAGCATAGAAGTAGGTACTTAGATACAATAAAATGGTCTTCACAAACAAAAGTAGTAGTATTTGACGAAATATCGTCTTTGCTTCGACGCATAGCTTGCAACCATAATGCCCTTCTCTTAAGTGTATTTTTGTTTGCGCCACCAGGTGAAGTAACAAATATTTTGTCTGGAGTTTCAATAGACACTGGAACAATGCAATACTTGGAATACAAAGTTTTTTTTCGGCTTTATCCATTTTTAAAACTTCCAGAAACAAATTAGGTCACAAGAACTCAGAGCGTGATACAAGAATAACAATGTAAACAAATGACGTCACTCCATGGGGCAGCCATCTTTATGACGTAAAGCGCGTTTTGGCGGACTTTCAAATTTTATGATTTTTAAAGTCGTTTTAAAAGTAAAGTTTATATTTTTTTGGAAAAATAGGCATGCAAGGTGTTAGGAGACCTGATAAAGCGTCAGTTTCCACCAATAGCAAAATTTATGCTTGTACCCTATTAAGAACATGTACAAGGCATCCATAAGTTGATTGTGCCAGCTTCTACAAAATTGCCAACTTACATTTAATTCACTCTTACTGGTTTTTTGAAAATGGGGTATATAATCGTGTTTCGTTTCTTTTGACCTTAGAATATTCCAATTTGGTATAAGTTTGTTTGCGAGTTCTAAATGTACTGTGTACTGGGAGACAGTAGCTTTAGTTTACGGTAGATTGTATTCTAGAGCTATAAGAACAACGAAAAAGAGGATGACATATTCAGAGAAGGCGTGAAAGGCGTGAAAATATAAAATATAGAATTAAACTACATTGGATGCTCAGCAAATCTTTCCTCCTTGCTTGCTTGCTTTACTTCCACAAAATCAAATCATTTCCCTTTCTTGAGTGTAATTGCTACTGCTTATAATTGAAAAAATGTTTTAAAACATGCTTAAGTTATAGCAAACATGCGCACTTTCTAATAATATGATCTGTATACAGGGTGCGGCAGATAAACGGTCAATTAGAGATATCTCGAGAACCAAAGGTATCTGAAATATGAAAATTGGCATGAAGGGGTTTTGAATAATGAGCTATTCAATGAAAATATTGCCGTCAACATTCTACTTCCGGTTATACCGGAAGTCGTACATAACTTTGTAATTTTTAATGGAAGACCCTGTATATTTTTAAATTTTAGGAATATTTACGTTATTCTGAACATTTTTTGTTAATACTTCCCTATACCTATTTTGAACCGTTTTTGAGTTGTAATGTTTTTTATATGAAAATGACACTTTTTTACCATATACATAAAATTCAATATCCTCTAATGGAATTTGAATAAAAGTTTAAATTTCTTAGGAACTATTCACCACATACCGCTTTATTGTTTACACTGTGAAGTTACCTTTTTTATTATACAGGGTGCTGTCAAAATTGGAATAAAAACGGAATCTACAATCTTCGCGTAATTCCTTTTTTTCAAATGGGACACCCTGTATGTGATTATTAATTTTAGAAGAATACGTTGTCCACTATCGATATGTATTACTATTCCCTATACCTATCTCCTGCAGTTTTCAAATAAATCAGCTTTATACATTTTTGTCACAAAAAATTAATTTTATTATAGGCTATGTGGTATTAATTTATTGAGTTAAACACTCGGTTAAACATTGAACAATTATACAGATACTATCAAAGATAATAAGGTACTAGCTTGTTAATTCAACAAATGTTCAAAGTGTTGCCCATCAACTTCCAAACATTTATAGACTCTCTAAAGGATGAATTTGGATGAGCTGCAAAATATCCCAGGATGTCTATTTGTAAATCCTCATTATCGACATGGGTCTTGAGCTTATTTCTTTTACTTTTAAACTGACCAAACTGGGAACAGTTGTGTAGCAAACGTTTTACAGTTTTATGATTTGGTCGAGGCTTTTCAGGATATCTCTCAGCAAACACACGGCAAGTTCTGGATATCATTCTGTTATACCTACTCACCGTGATTCATAATTAAATTTAAAAAATCATCATTTGTATATCCTAAATGTGCCATTATTATTTTGTTTAGAAAATTAAAGGCAAACTATTATCATACCTTTCACACAACGGCATACAACAAGGTGACTATTACACATTAACAATAACTGTCATTTGTCAGAATATTCCATAGGCGACTTGATAAATTAATTTTTTGTGACAAAAATGTATAAAGCTGATTTATTTGAAAACTGCTGGAGATAGGTATAGGGAATAGTAATACATATCGATAGTGGACAACGTATTCTTCTAAAATAAATAATCACATACAGGGTGTCCCATTTGAAAAAAAGGAATTACGCGAAGATTGTGGATTCTGTTTTTATTCCAATTTTGACAGCACCTTGTATAATAAAAAAGGTAACTTCACAGTGTAAACAATAAAGTGGTATGTGGTGAATAGTTCCTAAGAGATTTAAACTTTAATTCAAATTACATTAGAGGATATTGAATTTTATGTACATGGTAAAAAAGTGTCATTTTCATATAAAAAACATTACAACTGAAAAACGGTTCAAGATAGGTATAGGGAAGTATCAACAAAAAATGTTCAGAATAACGTAAATATTCCTAAAATTTAAAAATATACAGGGTCTTCCATTAAAAATTACAAAGTTATGTGCGACTTCCGGTATAACCGGAAGTAGAATTGTTACGGCAATATTTTCATTGAATAGCTCATTATTCAAAACCCCTTCATGCCAACTTTCATAATTCAGATACCTTTAGTTCTCTAGATATTTCTAATTGACCGTTTATCTGCCGCACCCTGTATACTTAACTGAAATAAATATGAACAGTAATTGTTAAATAAAATATCATATCAACAGTTGGTTGTTTTTTTGTACGAAGTTTGGGACAATATAACTAAGAAAACTTTGCTTATTCCTGCAAATTATATTATGAAAATGGTGATTCGTTTTGGAGTGTGCAAAATAAAATGCAGAAATGGTGTTTATAGTATATAAAGAGATCTGTGTGCTTCTATTTGTTTAAAACATGATTGAGCTATAGCAAGTGAGTTTGCATCCGATATGACTCTCTAGTTTTTATCTAATTCGTCCGTAGGTTCTGCAACGTTGCGTGTTGGTCACGCTACGTAGGTATTGGTGCATAATAATAATAGATCTTAAGGTAGCACATACACGTAAGCGCATTGACACGTTAAGGCAATTGTGGTTTGTTCACATTTTAATCCATTGAGAGTTCACCTAACCCAACTTTATTGTGTTGAGGTAAGGTGAGGTAAGTGTGACCACAATTTTTAGTAGTTGAAATTCAAATGTGTCTATCTGCTAAACCTACAGGATTAATCTATAGTATTTTACATAATTATGCGCTCTTTGAAGGTTCACGTATGGAGTTTACTGGATAAAATTAATTAAAAATAAATCACAATAGAAATGTATATCAATAATAGTATATTCTTCAACGAGTGCAGAATGATGGCTATTATTCACGCGGAAGAAGTTTCCACGAGGGAGTGCAGCGAGTGAGTTTTGCAATCATCCAAGTGAATAATAGCCATTCTACACAAGTAAAAGACTATACTTTCTCCACGACTAAAAAGAAAAAATTTCCAGTGAGGATCGAACCTCGATCGTCCGCGCCATAGTCAACCACCACTAAGCTATAGAGCATATTTATAAAAATGTAAAGAATAAAAATATATATACGTAACTGATATTTTTAATCGGAACCCTTACATTTATAAATGAAATTAATTCTGGGAGGCGCACACATTCACTATCGCTACTGTTGTAAACCTTTATGATTTTATAATTATTTTGACGTTTCAAACGACGCGCTGTCAGAAGCGATTTGCGTTCTTAGGTATTTGACGTTTTAAAGAGACGATTTGATTTATTCATTTTAATCCATTTTAGCGTGAATTCTGATAATAATGGAATGTGATTGGCTAACGAGAGTGAATTCTTTTTATTATTCACTGGTGTGAAGAATTTATATCATTATGCAGCTAAATATGTGAAAATAATTTGTGCGTTATTATTTAGTCGTGGAGAAATATAATTTTGGTCTCAAGTCACACTTTCCCATCAGTTTGGAGCGAGTGTATTTACAGCTGATATGATTGTAATAATTCTTAAAAAACTATGTTGGGAAAGTGATAATAAGTAAAATAGTAGGTGTCTACACATATAAAAATTTTTGAAAATAAATCTTTAATGACAAAATAAATTTTTGACGTGGTACACTTCACCAGGTTATGAACAAAACTGACAGGCTGCACCGCCACAAAATTTGTATCAAATCGTTTGTGGTGTGGTTACGTCATGAGTATATACTGCAAGCGTCAAACGTGGTGGCGAGTCCGCCCCTATGCGCTCAAGCCACAAATTCATTCTCAATGTTACCTCCCACTAGAGGCCTTGCAAGGCATATAAAGGCTCTGTAAAGAGACGTATCATTAGTTCCACCAAAAAAACACAAAAACCATGCAAGTGGGTGCGTTTGGACACATGCGCACTCACAAGCATACAAAAAAACAAAAAAAAAACCGTGTGTGTGGATGAGTGAGGCGTGTCCAAAATGGGCAAGCACTGTTCATCTGCGCAAGCACCAAAAAAAAATTCAAAAAAGAAAAAAAAAAAAAAAAGAAAAACAAAAAAAACACAAAAATCACCGGGGTGGACAAGAAAGAACAAAGAACACTGCGAAGAGGAACCCCCCAATACGGGGTCCCCGCACTTCCAACAAGAAGGGAGCTCGGGGACACCTGAGGGGCCAGCTCTAAAGAAATGCGACGGATCACTCATGTTAGGCCGGTTTCACCAAGGCGGGTGAAACAGACTTTGACACGAGGCGGCGAAAGCACACACACACAACCGAACCCACATAACGACATGGAGAAGGACAAAGGAACATAGCCACCAGAGCTACCCCTTAACATGGAAAGACATCCCTGACGCCCCCCTCAGAATAAAGGGGGGAAAGGGATACGCGATCGCGATGAACGAGTGAGGTCCTGCCGGAAGTGGCAGGGGGTGGATGGAAGGTTCTACTTAGCATCAACCCGCGGGCCATAAACCCGGGGATGGATGCTTTGTGGGACGGGTTTTCTCACGCGCAAGTGTGTGTGTGTGTGTATCCTAAGTTCTCCTCCAATTCTGTTGGCGTTTGGCATTGTTTGAATAATTTTCGTGTTGTTTCTGAAAAAATATCATCGCCTACAACAAAAGACCTCTTTAAGCGCGATAGCGCCATGTTGTTACTAATCGCAATAATTTTGAATGGTATGTTAACACTTGCCCCACTTTACTATTTTTCTATTTGGGGTTTCCTTATTTTAAGCCTCAGTTTTTTTTGGCTAGTTTTTCCTGTATTTTGAATAGAATATGCAAGCAATTTTGGATTTTGCAGCGTTAATAAATAAAGAGAATGAAGATGATACTATGATAAGGTGTTTTACAGTCACATTCTTCATGATGAAGGCAACATTACACTCTACTTATCATAAAAATAAACAAGTGAAACGTGAAGTAAATCGTTTGTGTCTAATAATAATTTGAAGTAACCCATAATTGATGAATAATTTCTAGAATATTCCAGCCAAATCTAGAATCTGAACTGTATAAAGTGAAAAGTTAAACACACAAGCTGATAGCAGAAAGCGTCTAAATCAAACATTTATCAAATTTCCTCTTTTGATTTATATCCTGTTCACATATATGATATTTCCCTCGCCTGAGTCAGTTTTTTCCTTATCGTTTACTCTTTTTCTACACCATTCGTAAATTCATAAATCAAATTTATATATTTTTTTTCTGTAATGAGAAAGGTGAAATCTTGAAATGCTGAGAGATTAATGTTTTTTTCTATTTTCATGCTGCTGATGTGATAAAGAATAATATTTTTAACTAATGACTCATAAAGAACGAATCGCCTGTCATTTTTATAGATTATTTGTACCAGCGGCCATATGTCAGCTTGAAAAAAAAACTAAAATAGCTCGAGGAGAAACTGTAAATTGTTTTTAGAATTTCTCAGTGTCAATTCCGTATCTTGAATGACATTAATGTAGTATCTTAGCAAATATATAAATCAAAAGTTCAAAAATGTAAAGTTTTCTTAATCTGCTAAATATCAAATACATTCTATCGAAAATCTCAAAAACCATTTTCGACTAAACCACAGATTATAAAGAGAACAGATACGCATCCCGGTAAAACATCAAACGATTTTCAGCTCCGTCGTCAATGACCTTGGACCTCTCGGTATGGCAGCGATGTTGCCAGCTTAAAATATTTTCCGAATTTCCTACCAAATTGCAGAGTTGACTCGGGGACAATAACAATTTATAGTGCCGGATCTAGTTTTTTTTGGAGTTTCCACTAAATCTTTAAAACTGCGCCATAAATTAAAACAATAATCATAATCGAATATATATTTATGTATTTATTAAATGCCTATATGTACATTCCTATGATTTGTTATAAATAGTCATTACTCTTGGGAGATTAATTAATAAATACAGTTTTAGATAACACAAATAATTACAAAAATCAACAAATTTTAAACTACAAATAATTCTCAATTTATTTATTATCAAAGGAATACAATATACACCTATGCATTTGATAATAATTTGTAGCACCAAAGTTAATATCAAAAACTTTAAAATTTCTTTTATCATAGGCCGGGATATTAAATTAAATGCTCTCATCCCTTGGAAATCGAAAGAACTTTATTTTTTTTCCGAATAAAATTTATTTGGACAGTCTCTGTATGAACAATACACTCCGCCGTGATGTTCATCCATTTTATAAGAATAATAATCTATACCACTATATTTTTACAGTTAATATTACCACAAAGCACAATCGATTAGTCAAATAACACAATTAATATCGCCGATTAAGCACCTTCAAACAATGAAGCAAACAAAAATGGCGTCATGAATGTTGAGAACAGATTACAAGTGATTTTGAGCGTGTTGTGACGTTTTGATTATGTTAGGTTAGGTTAGCCGTCACCGTTATTGTGCATGGTTGCCAAGGTTATGGTTTGTGAAAAAAGTTTATATTTATGGTATGATTTTTATACATATAATCTATTCGCACCGGTTACCCTTAAACGTCAAGTGTCACTCAAATCCACTAAGTGTCACTTAGTCGTTCGCACCGTATTTAAAGGCATCCTTAACGCGACGTTAAGGATACCTTAACTAAGCTCGGAATATCCACGGCTTAAAGTTCCACTTAACCTCGAAATACTAATTTTGAACTTGATTTATGACAGTTTAGATTTAAGTAAGTTGTGCTTTGATAGATGGTAGATCTTTTTGTATTTGTAATTTGTCTTATAGGAATGGAAATGTTGGAAGATGATGACGATTTAGAAATAATTGATAGGTATAATTGAATACGGCAGTTATATATAATGAGAGATTATTTAAATACACTCGATCCTTAGACGTTTTTTCTTAAATTTAGAATAACGAAGGAAACTGCTCTCAATTTTCTTGGAGAAATTGAAATTGTTTATTTTCTATGACATTTTTATACTTGCTAATAATATCTAATAATAATGATTTTTCACGTGTTGTGAAATTTATTACACGAGATCGTTTTTCTCCGCTCATATTTAAACTACGATTCGGAAGAAAAAATACTTATCAAAACGTCAAAACCAAAGATGACACCAACTATATAATATTAAACGCATAGATCAAACTACTGCCGTTAATTGGTTAATTTCTGACAAGATCTTCTTTTTCAAAAAAATATTTCAAGGATTGCGGCGTTGTCAAATGGAACCTCTCACTTAGTTAAGGGAGGTACGGCGCGAACGAAGTTCCACTTAAATTATAAGTATCACTTAGTTAAGTATGACTTTTTAGGATAATCGGTGCGAATGGCCCTTAATGTTAATAAAATTGATTTAAAGCAAGTAATTATCGAATATTTGTATCCGTATAACTATCACAATTAAAAAATGCTTATAACATATTTGACCTATGATCGTAAATTGAAGAAAATATTATGCAAATTGACAACCCTGTTGAGAAATTTCGCGAAGCAGCCCGAACGGAGTCGACATAAGACGATGGGCATTTAAATGGGTATGTCCACCTATCTCTCTCTCTCTTTTTACTGTTCTCTGTCAAGCTTTCGTATCTGTTCTCTTTATAATCTGTGACTAAACTTCACTTTGGAAGACTGCTGTTCAAATCCGAGAAAACTCAAAAAGGAATAGCGTGGACCAAAGTTGACATTTTTACCTGTTGGGATATTATTATACAAAATCTGACGACCAACGTTAAATATTTCAAGCAATTTCTTTCAAAGAGAAGAGTCTGTTTAGCCTTGCCTATCAAATTATAACGAATAAATTAAATGTGAAGCCTCCTACCATGCACCGCAAATCCTGAGGATTATTCTCCCTAGATGCATTATTTAGTAGCCGATTCCGTGAACTCAGGACATTCCATTAAAATTGTTTGTGTTGTAAAAAGTTGTAATAAACAAATGGTGGAAATATTATTTCAGCTTTTAAATAATGTTGGTCGGGGATTACTCTTGCTAATTGTAACGTTAATTTTATTCACTCTCCTTATATTTAAATATTTATTAAATTATCTTATGGATGGCGAGTAGCCAGTCCTTTCTCATGCCCAGCGCCGAGAAATGTATCGAGTTTAACTTTATCTATAGTCGATGAAAGACAAATTTTTAAGTTTATTTGCGGGTCAAATCGATACCGTCTATAGTAAAAATAGTCACTTCGGTTTACCATAAATTATTTTTAACACAAATGAATGAAGAATCCACTTACGGAATTTAAATTACATTCCCATTCCAAACAAAGGTGTATGATACAGATATGCGACGTATGTGCATTATCATTCACATGATTTCATGTTTTATATTTAAACAGAATCAAGCAGAGATTTTGTCTTTCTGTGACAAAATGTTAAATTAACAACTTGAAATTTATTTGGTGAGAGTTTCACCTAAACTTTTTTTTCTAAGTGCATTCATGTGAATGGTAAGTAGTTTCGCTTAAATTCATATGTTACATATTTAACTTTGCTTTTCTCAATATATAGTAGCTTTTCTTATTATTTTCTCTAGCGTTCCAGTACCAGATATATCGATAACGTTTTTTTTGTGTGTTTTTTTTTATCTTGTTGAAGACACTTGATATACCTTTTAATAATATATTTACCGGCATTAACAATACATTTTTATTGCTTTCCTTCATTATTTTTTTTATAGTAAAATACAGGATGTTGCTTTTTTTTTGTTTTATGAACCACGTTTTTAAATATTCATTTTTCAATCTGTACATCATATAACAACCAGCACCATTTCCATTTTAATCTCCAGATATCCTGCATTTTACTATGTTCATTTAACATATATCTGATTCAAGTGTTCTTTCTAGCACTTTCTTCGTACCTAAAGTTATATATATCTTTATATATATAACCACTACTTCTTCTACTATTACTACCACAACAACTACTACTACTAATATGTTCTGGCAATAAACCTCCATAAGACACCGGACCTCCGAAAGACCCCGGACCTCCAAAGACCCGGACCAAAAGACGCCAGACTTGAAGTCAGAAGAAGACAGGAAAGTACCGTCACTATTAACAATTAACAATTGTTGAAACCAGAGTACTCGAACTGTGATATTTATTTTTTTTTTTAAGTCATTATACAACTTGTAAATTTAACAACGTAGTTCATATTCCCTTTCTCTTCCAACATTTCTAGGTTTGTTGATAGAGAGTGTTGTGAACAAGCCAACTAATATTATTCAGGGTGGCGCCCACTTACCTTAACTTTACTTAAATTCCTTAACGTAATTTATTGATTGTTTTGTTAACTTATTAAATTCATTTATTTCAATATAACTTCAATAATTTAAATAAGTAGTATTACCCGCGAACCGGTAAGACTACTCCCTGAATTTTTATTAGTTTGGTATCCGAATTCACACCTGAGGTGCTCTCCACACTGAGTCGCCGTTGCAATTTGTCTTGCCTTATTATTTTAAATAAATAATAGGTAACATAATGAAGTAAATCTGTTTTTCCTACGGTGACATAGGAAAGTAACGTATATCGCACTAACCATGGAAAGTTGTTTATATTAACAAGCGTGCGAAATACTTTACACACGCATGCGGATGATCTGTCAAACGCATAATTTCTAATTTTACTGTGTATTTATTGTGTCAACCATTACTTTGTGGAATCTACTAAAAGTGGAATTAATAAGAAACTTATGTTTCATTTCAAATAGTTACTTTTGTAATATCTCAATTTAAGGCGATCTCTCGCCAAACACGAATTCGTTGGCTATCACTATTCACACAGATTCGGGTCTCATCTGAGAAAAGCACATAATTCTAAAACTGTATAGGGAGTTGTATGTGTTCTTGAGACCACTGGAGGCAGTGCAAAACATGTCCATATTGTAGCTGGACGACGACTTCACAAACCTGAAGCAAATATTCGTCTTTTGATTGTAGCTAACGATATTCTGACTCCTGTAGCGTGTCTGAATTCTCTTCTGATGGCTCGTATAGACATAGAGGGATTTCTCCGAATGGAAATCTATTCGGTTTTTCATTGGTGACTATAGTGGTCTACCAGAGCGATGCCTATTTTGCACTGAATTGGTTTCCAAAAACCTATTTCATATTAGGGACACATCACTCTGACTTAAGAAACATGTGATAATAATACAACGTGAATCCGAGGGGTAATTTATCAATTTTGAAACTATTTGTAGTAATTTATAAGCGTTTATCCAGAGGAGTCAGACCAGTAATTAGTTCCATTGCCGCGGTTGGTGTTGTTCTCATGGCTCCTGTGATGTTTAAACAAGCCATTCGCTGTATTTGATATAATTTTTGGATGGCCGATGCTTGTAGAACCTTCGGTCTCCATGCAATTGCTCCATACGTTAACATGGGTCTTATTATTGCAGTGTAGATGCAGGTTACCACACGGGGCGACAGACCCCATGTGCGTCCTACTGTCCTCCGACACTCTCATAAGCCACATATGCTCTTTTTGCTCTGCTGTGTAGGTGAGAGTTCCATGTTAGCTTCCTGTCGAGGGTAATGCCAAGGTATTTCACCTCTACCGAGAAGTTTAGTTGGCTTTTGAAGATTTCGGGAGGTTTTAAACCCGATAAGCCTTTTTCTCAGTCTTTCTGGGATTGATCGACAGTGAGGAGCCATGTTTCACCATGTTTCGATTAATTTGAGCCCATCCTGCGCTCTATCGCACAGTGTGTTCACAAATTTGCCAGTCTGCAAGATAAATATATCATCTGAATATGCAATTGTGTAGAATCCATTATTGTTGTGGTGATTAATCAGGTTATCCAGGACTTTGTTCCACAGAAGGGGTGATAAGACTTCTCCTTGTGGACAACCCCTCATGACCAGTCCTCTTACTGTGATGTCTTCTATATTGATACTTATTGCTCTACTAGAGAGCATCTTGAGTATCCATTCTCCTACGCAGAGGTACATTCCTGGAATTAAGTTGCTGGGTAATTGTTGGAAAGGTTGTTTTATCAAACGCTCCCTCAATATCTATGAATATATTGTTTGTTCAGCCATCATTTGCCGTTACGTCATACATTGTCCAGCTTGCTCTCTCATTCATGAAATGGATGAGACGGAATTATGACGTCATTAACG
Organism: Galerucella pusilla; assembly: GCA_910591695.1. Taxonomy (NCBI): domain Eukaryota; kingdom Metazoa; phylum Arthropoda; class Insecta; order Coleoptera; family Chrysomelidae; genus Galerucella; species Galerucella pusilla. Next base: position 38,025 of record CAJUYI010002408.1, read on the forward strand.
TATTTCTTATCTAAGGTCGACATAAATTTTATCTGTTACTTTTGACAATTCAGTTGTTATATTTTGAAAACAATTATTAACATATGCCATTGATTATAATTTTGAGGTTAAGTGTAAAATAACATTCAACAAATATAAGACATACGTAAAACAGCAGAATACGTCACCGATTATGACATAACGGCAAAGGATGGTTGAACAAACTATACCTGGACTCTTTGTTGTCAAATGATCTTTCGATTCTGCCAACCACTTGGCGGAGGGCCGAATCAGTGGACCTTCCCGGACTGTATGCGTGCTGATTTGGATGAAGTGGGTTGTGAACTAGCACTTCATCTCTTATATACCGCTTGCATAACCTCTCCATCGTTTTTAAGAAGAACGATGTGAGACTAATTGGTCGGAATGCTTTTGGTAAGGTGTAGTCCATCCTACCTGGTTTGGGTATGAATACCACTCATACTTCTCTCCACTTACTGGGAATATACCTCAGAGCTAAAGAGGCTTGGAAAATTCCAACCAGGTGCGGCATAATGAGGTTGCGTTAATGGCCATGGTACGATTGCGCACGGCTGGTGTAAACCCCGAAGTAGGAGTGGGCCAATTGAGGCTAAGACTATGGCAAGAAGCGCTGACTACGCTACCTCTGCTGCAGGCAGCCAATGATTCAATTGAGCCCAGGTTTGTGTTTGATAAACCCTACAAAATACAAATAAAACAGAACACAGAGCCAGATGCTGCAAATGCAATACGCATATATACAGATGGCTCAAAAACGAAAGAAGGCTCAGGATGTGGAGTTTACTCGAGAGCATTAAGCAAAAGGATTAAGTGGGGAATGGGAAACAATACCAGCGTGGTTCAAATAGAACTAACAGGTATCTCAATTGCCACAAAAGATATAAACAGAAAAGGAATTTCTGGCAAAAGCATAACAATCTGCGCTGATAGTAGACAAGCCCTATTAGCCCTGAACAGACAACGTGTTATATCGGGGCTAGTACTAGAGTGCCACCAAGATTTAGCTAACGCCTCGGCAGATAACAATATTATCCTGAGGTGGGTTAAAGGGCACGACAGGAGTAAAGGCAATCGCATTGCTGATTCCTGGGAAGGACAGGATGGACGATGACCTAGGAGGACAACTCCTCGGGAGGATGTACAATGGGACACATGTGACCTAAGTGCTGTGAGCCTACACTCACCCTCCCTACTCTACAGATACAGATACAGAAGCGTTTATCCAAATGGGACTGAAGCGGAAGATGGCTGTTCAACACAAAAAGCAATTAACATTGGGGGTAACGACCTGGCTGTTGTGAATATTTCGTTCCATGTGCGTGAGCTTTCAAAGTACTTGGTCGTGATACAATGAGGCCCGAATATTGTTATTTTATATCTCGGTTCGGCAACGGTGCGGTTGTGTATATCCCGGCATTAATCGGATATTAGTTGAAAATATTAGATAATTCTCCAGCAGTTATTTTAACGCTGTATATTGAACACAAATCAAATTTATTTGGAGCAAATATATGTATATCAATAATAGGTATATAAACTATTTGGGAATGACTGATCTGAGGAAATTGTTTACTTTCAACCAACATTCCAAACATTAAATTATGTAACGTAAATCCTCTCTGCGTTAGTACTAAGATAATTCGATGCAATTCGCTCGATCCTCCAATAGGAATACAAGTAAGTTTTACAATGAGAAGCACAATTTCCGGCTTTGGACAATGTTACAAAGCACGTTCAGTTGGTTGTTTATTTTGTAATTAATACATCTACTCGTTGACAATGATCGATTGGCAGTGGCAGTGTATAGTAACCCTACAGATCCAACTGAATTGAGTTGAGAGTAATCATATCTATTCACACATACAGGGATGGGATCAAATTTGGATTGTAGTAAATATTTTCATAATAGGAAGGTTTGCAGATAATAGATTAATGAAATAATCTTTTTTTCTAGTATTTTTGTATCAAACTTAATAATTTTAAAACGTGAATTCAGCGTTCAATACCACGAAAGAATCACCAAAACAAAATACTCACACCGTCTATGTTCACTTTAACATTAAGATAGGTAATCATAATATATAAATTTCTGCGAAGCGAGCCCTGCAGGGGACCACTGAATAAGTCAGTTGTTTTCTACACTTGACAAAGGTTATTTGAAAATAATATTACGTATATTTATCTGTTTGTGAGTGTAGATATTGTTTCGGGAGCTGGAACTTTTTTATTGAAAATTTCCTCCTCTTCAAGAATCCCTTTTCAAAACATTTCTGATCTTAATTTGTTAATAATCCAAGCAATGATGTAAAAAATTTTCATGATCGAAAAATAATTCGAAAATGCTAGGATCGACTTTTGTCTGTTTGCAAATTGTTATGAAAGTTGTTTATTGCTCGATAATAAAAGTTTGGTTGTGTGGTAATTTTCCCGTAATTAGTTATAAACAATAACTAAACAAATATTGAACAAATTGAATAACTAGAGAAATACTAAATCAAATTTATTTTCACCAAAATTGATAGGTAAAGGATTTTTTGGCATCTGATTACGATTCCAGCCTCGGAGAAATGAAAAAAAAAACAACTGTTTACATTATAAATTTTGACAGATTCCAAGTTTTACAACAGAGTACACGCATATTTCATATTTTGCTTGGATATTAATTTATAATAGTAAATATGATATCAAAAATTACTAATAAAAGGAAATAAACCAGTTTCTATTGGAAATTACTCCCAAATTTTAAAAATAAAATTCAAATTTCAATGCACTTTCCGACCACAACCCGAGGATTTCCGAACGCTACCGATGATACGTGTGATGTCATATCTCTTATGTTTACTTATGTCAATATGGCCGGTATTGCATTAGGTTATGTGTAGTTGTGTGTTTATATTGTATTTTAATCAACTATTAATTGCTTCATCGACGTAAAAATATCATTTATATGTTTGTTTTTCATATTTTGTGAGGAAGGATATGGCTAGCGAAGGTTTTGTAAAAGCACAAACTGATAACTTGCCCAAAGTAGACTCATTTATGCTGCTTGAATTTATGAAGTCAAACAGCTGCTTTAATGCAAAGAAAATAAGAGGAGTTAAAGCATTATCGTAAGTACGATTTAAACTATGTTTCATTTATATAATATATACCAACCATATTTCGATGTGTGGTCGTAAGAAAATGATGTTTTTATGGTTAATTCCTAGACATGTAGGTATGTATGTATGTGTGATTTTTGGGGTGACATTCGCTGAGACCTAAAAGATTGTGCCCCCTTACTTCTACTCAGTTTCTGAGGAGAGTCTCAGAAACTAGTAGTTTCTTAAGTCCTGTTTCCCGGAGGAATTTTAGGATATCTGCAGGCTTCAACTTAGGCAAATGTTCCTCTTATATCCAGTAATCTCCCAGGTGCTGTGCTCTAGGATTCTGGAGTGCTGTGCAGTTGGAAAGTATGTGGATGGAGGTTTCTTCTTCCATTCCACAAAATCTGCATTCTTCTTCCTCCACTATTTTGAGCTTTTTCAGGTGCCCATTCAGGCGACAATGTCCCGTTAGGATCCCTGTCAAAACTCTTAGCGCAGTTTTACTTTGACTTATGCATTCTTTTGATCTCAACAGGTTGTAGTCACCCAGAAGAGTCTTTGATTGTATAAGTCCTACTAGATCTTTCCAATGGTCAGATCTTCTCTTTTTCTCGGCTTTACTTATTTCTTCCAATATTACATTGGGGCTGATTCCGCAAAAGGGTTCGGGCCCCCAGAAAGGTATTTCAGTCCCCCTCTTTGCTAGTTCATCTGCTATTTCATTTCCTTCTATTCCAGTGTGTCCTGGAATCCATAGTAAGGTGACTATATTGTTCTCGCCTAGTTCATTGAGTTTGTTTTTGGCATTCCCACACCATTTTGGAACTGATTACACAAGAGCTCAGTGCCTTAATGGCTGCTTGACTATCCGACATTATGATAATCCTTTGTCTTCTGTATCCTTTATCAATATTGAACTTTCTTATGGCGTGGATTTCCGCTTGAAAGATACTTGGGGTTTTTCCCAAGCTTTCAGAGTGTTTGGTTCCTGGCCCGAACACTCCTATCCCAGTTCCTTCTATTGCTTTTGAGCCCTCTGTGTACCATTGAATGGCATTCTTTCCAAGTCTGGTAATGGTATTTGGATCCCATTCCTTCTTGTTGCTCATTTCCGTAACGAATTTCTTTGAAAAGTTATATTTTTTCATCATACCGTCTTGTGGCATGTCCCAGGTTGTCTGATTTCTAAGAAGTGAGGAGGTGTTTTTTTTTAATGATTCTCTCTCTACTTAGTCTGTATCTTGTTCTTTCTGCAACACTTTCCACCACCATATGTAAAGGGGTGAGGTTGAGAATCACTTCCATGGCTGCCGTTGGGCATGTTCTCATTGCTCCTGTAATGCATACACAGGCTAGTCTTTGAATTTTGGAGAGGTTTTCTCTCGTCGTCAATAGGCTAGTTCTTCTACACCAGGCAATGGCTCCATAAGTGATGATTGGTCTCACTATGGCAGTGTACATCCAGCTTAGGATTTTTGGGTTACAGCCCCAGTTTGCTCCAGACATATAGGTACATAACCTCAAACTATTTAAGAATAAAAATTACCAGCATAGAAGTAGGTACTTACATTTAAATGGTCTTCACAAAGAATAGTAATGCCCTTTTCTTAAGTGTATTTTTGCTTGCGCCACCAGGTAAAGTAACAAATATTTTGACTGGAGTTTTAATAGACGTTGATTTACACTCAATACAATGCAATACTTGGAATACAAAGTTTTTTTTCGGCTCTATCCATTTTTAAAGCTTTCAGAAACAAATTAGGTCACAAGAGCTCAGAGCGTGATACACGAATAAGAACGTGAACAAATGACGTCACACCCTGGGGCAGCCATCTTTATGACGTAAACGCGTTTTGGCGGACAAATTTTATGATTTTTAAAGTCGTTTTCAAAGTAAAGTTAAAAAAAAAATAGACATGCAAGGTGTTAGGAGACCTGATAAAGCGTCAATTCCCACCAATAGCAAAATTTATGCTTGTACCCTATTCAAAAATTTCACATCACCTTTGATTTTTGCAACATGAAATACCTAAGAACATGCAAATATTTTAGCCAATTGATTTTTTTCGGTAATTTTGCAGCTAGTTGGAAGCTGCCAAGTAACAAAATTATAAGTCGTGCATCAAATTTCAAATAAGCGACATAATAGTTATTTACGTAATTAGTGGGATAGTGAAGTTTGCACGACGAGGCCGTAGGCCAAGTCGTGTAATCACATAAGTGCGTTAATAATTCCTATCACACGTGTTACGTACAAAATTCTATCTACAACTGTTTATTAGTATTATTAACAGTACCTATATAGAATTAAAAAAAATTCAATCCAACGTATTTTTAATAATATTGACTGCAAACATAAGGTAGATACTGTGTAATATTTTATGACCATAGCAACAAAGACAAACAAAGCTGTGGAAATGAAATAAATTAGTTATGTCATCAAATTTCCGAAGTTAAATGAACAAAAATCTATGAAAACAAGTTCAATAGAAGACAATCATCTTTCAGAAATTGAAAATGCAGCTTCCAATGTTATTTTAAATATTTAATTCTTGTATCAATATGTTTCTAGATTCTTCTTAGCGCACTAGTGCGGTAATATACGTTATTATGACACTGATAATAGTGTCAAATCGTACCCGTTACATGACAGTTGTAGATAAAATACAGAAGAAATGCACTTTTTTGACATTCATTTATCATTTTTCAGCTGGGTACTAGTTGACAGTTTAGCATTTCATTTTTTGCCTGTAACTTTTTTTTGGGTATAATGATATCCAGATATTTAACGACGAAGCTATGAATAATTGCCACAAATTCATTTTATCTACAATTACGTCAGAGAAAAACTGTTTGGAATATTTCAGGTGAGGCAATTTACTGACAATGAAGCTAAATGGTAAATTCAAACTGGTCATATTTCGTTTAAAACGTATCATAGAAAAAGAAATGGAAATTATTGAGAATAACAGTGGCTAAAAATTGAATGCCCACCTTAGGGCTACAATACTTTTGCTACAACGTGCCAAAAAGGGGAATATTTTTTTAAACAATTAATTTTCCCAGCTCTCAAAACTTCCACCTTTTTCATTAAGTGTTCATTAGGGCGTGAGCTTATTGAGGATTAGATATGTACCACTTTTTACGATAGGATTTTTTTTAAAACCCTCCATGCTAAATATGGCAACCAGTTTTTGGTCTGAAAACAAAAATACCAAAACAAAGTTCATTTGTCCTTAGTTTTTTTTGTCAAAAAATTCTTATGGGTCTTGAATTGTAAGTAATTTGTGCCAACTCAATGTTCCTTATCATTTTTTTTTGTCACACACTATTTTCCAGATATTTAAGATGCAATAGTCCACGCATTCACAATTTAATCATTAAAATGCCTATTTTAAATGGCCATATCTCCCATCTTTTTGTTATAATATCGAATTTGACACACCCTCCTTAACAAAATTCAATTTACTTTAAGTGGCTGCCATTATTTTCGAATTAATTAGCCCACAATTTACCTCCTTGACTGGATTATAATAGGTAACAATTGAAATTTTTTTGCTCTAATAAATATTTTCCAACATTTTTTCTAGATGTTATTCCAAATCGAGTAAGCCATCGCTCATATTTTTGGGAGCTTTATCAAGAAGACGATCTGCGATTTTCCGTTATTATTATCAAATTATTATTTTATTTTAAAAAAGCTTTAGTTTCAACAGCTTTTAATAATTCTTACAATAAATAATAATTTTTAAGTTGTCAATAGGCAAGTTTTCAAATACAACAAGTGATGCTGATATTTTTTTCTGAAAAGTATAGGAGACAAAACAATTTTTTTTTTACCGCGAATAGCAGCAAGAACAATTGCTCTCGGTTTCTAGTTATAATTCTGCACACTCTCTAATTACTGTAATGAGTTTCTCACAACTAGGGACAAATGCCAGCGGTGACATTCTACCCGGCTGTCGAGTTTTTACGTTTTTTTTATACTTTTTCTTTTGTTCTTTCGGTAGTTCAGCGTCGGACTTTAAGGAATCTATAACTCTTTGGATAGAAATAATAATGTAATAAAAAAATCTGTGAAACGTTCAATTGGAAATATAATTATATCCGATTTTCCAATAGCTGCAGTAAAAATTTCACGAGCCTAAATGAATAAATGATTAAGTGTATCTTAGGACTCTATATAGGACTGAATATAAGTGTTTTATTTTTTAGTTCTCAATACACAACATGAAAAAACAGATCACTGATAATACAGAACAAAAAAAAAGCCTTGACATATCCAAACAAAATATAACAAAGAGAACAGTGAAAACTGAACAGAAAAAAGCAGGGAATGTAAAACCATAAAAGTTTCAGGTAATGAAACACGCGGAATATGAAAATGAACGCCGAACATAAAAGAATAGAGCATGATAAGAAATATAAGACAAAAAAGACTAAAAGCGGGAAAAAATATCAAAAGAAAACAAAAACGAACAAAGCATGGAAAATAGAAAACAACAGAAAGTAAAACAGAGTGTGAAAATATTAATTGAAAAATTCTTAACAGAAAAGAGTGAAGCTACAGAGCCAGCAAGAAAAAAGATCCATGACATAACAAAAAGAAGACACGAGCATGGATCATGAAAAAACAAGACATATCAATCAGACAATGAGTAACAGAACATGAAGGAACAGTGCATTAACAAACAGGACCTCAAAAAATATTAAGAAGAATAAAGGAAACAGACTCGTGATCAGAATAGCGAAATCGAATACCATAGAATGAAGGAACCTTGCAAAACAAAGCAATTTACAAAAATATATATGGAATAATTCTAGATACTCTTGGAGTACGCCTACTGAGGTCATTAGTTTTTATTATATTTTATTTCCATTGCTCTAGACATGTAAACGTGCTACCATTATACAGTATGCGAAAACTCTTTCGAGTCCTTTCCATTTACACAGATACGACATGGAAAATATGAGAAAAACTGCTTGAAAGAGAGAGAAAAATAATTGTGGGCGTATCTAGTTTATCCGAGGTTCATCCATTCAGCTCTCTTCATTCTTTCAGCCTCGGATTAACTAGATACGCCCACAATTATTCTTCTCTCTCTTTCAAGCAGTTTTTCCTATATTTTTCTTGTCCTACTTGTGTAAATGGAATGGACTCGGAAGAGTTTTCGTATACTGTTTCTGTATCTGTATCTGTAGAGTAGGGAGGGTGAGTGTGTAGGCTCACAGCACTTAGGCCACATGTGACCCATATTATACATCCTCCCGAGGAGTTGTCCTCCTAGGTCATTGTCCATCCTGTTCTTCTCAGGAAGGTGGACAGGTCACTGGGAGACATCTCCTTCATATCCGTATACTGTTTATAACGAAGCAAAACCAAATTATCATAATTAAGATTTGCAGTATAATAACGTTTGACGTGACATGTGACGTTTGGCATGACAGACGTCAAGCAGCAGGTAGATGACAAGTGACAGACAGCTCAGATGTTAATATTACTTATTATAGGATCTTTTTGACTTTATAATATACCCCGTTCATGCATAAAAAACTAATGGTGTACATATTAACGCATGCACAATAGTACCATCCAACCACTCCCCAGACATGTGCTCTCCGCTAGCCGTCCGGTTGCCGCACGATTGGTGTGAACCATTTTCGCTATTTTTAACTCAGCTTTTTTGACGATTTTCCTATTGAGATTCCTTTAGCATAGCACCATAGCACCTTCACTCACTACTCTAGATAATATTGATTCCAAATATTTTTTATTTTTGAACATTTTCGGTATTTGTTTTATCAATAGGGATGCTTTTTAAAGCGAAGAACAGTGTGTTTTTCAAATTCATACGTAAATGACTTGTTTTTTTTATTATACAAAAATATCTCCCTCAAACTCTGTAGATAAAATATGACTATGAAAGAAATGAGGAAATCGCTGGTTCGCCTCTCTGAACCTGAACGAATTCTTGATGGAAACAAAAGGTCATATTCTATTTGACGTTCTCAGCAGTTCATGGCGATATTGCGCTCCTGGCGGACGATTTACTTTTCCAAGGCATTCGTTCCAATCGAACGGCCTTAATCCCTAGCTAGACACTACGTATTTCTTGCGTGAAATTCTTGACGAGGATGTGTTTTCACTTCCAAGATTTTTCGATTTTTTATATTATATCGATCTGGGAAAATCCTTGGTCAGTAAACAGGGTGCTTCAATTTGGAGACGGAAAATTTCCATAACATGTGTGATAAGCTTTGTTATTTATGGGATACAGGGTGTTGACTTTTCTATCTGACCATAAATTTTCCTTAGTGACTGATATCCAGAAATATTAAGTAACCGAAGCCTTTGCGGCAGGTAAAGTCCATTTTCCACGGTGCGAGTTGACGCTGCAACTCAAAAAAGTTGCATGCAGCTTGGCGTTTTTTTTTCGTTTAAAAAAAAGTTTGAGGTAAACCTCTCACAAGAAATTAAAAGTGTTGACCTCATCGTTCCATGGTTCACAGGAAAAGAAAAGCTTATTCTTACTACTCGCTATTAAATTGAACCATGCGATGAGCAATCGACATACGTTGCATATCCCTTTCCTGTTCACATGCTCCGCTTCGAGAAAGAAATTACACATTAGTAGTGTGTTCTTAATTTCTCTCTCTATAGGAGAAAATAATTGAAATATTTGACCAATATCAGTGTATACTGATCCTCACCAACGGAGATTATCCGTCGCACATTAAATGTAAAAATTTGCCTTTCAGCGGTGATCGGTGCTACAGGTTCTCGACGAGAATCACATGTTGGTAAGAAAAAAGGACTGGCTACTCGCCGTCCGGTAGATATTTAAATATTCCAATGATAGTGGCCAAATATAACGTTACATATAACAAATAATAAGTTGATTTGTTCCATATTTGCTGTTTACTTTGTCATAATAAAATGCAATGAAATATGACTCAGTTTTTTATATTCTGAACTCTGTGCAGTTGGCGATAAAATTTTGTATACACCACGTCAGTAAAGTGTCTTTATTGGACTCGCCTGTTATTCACCTTACTCACTTCTCTCGCTCGTCTCATAATTTCAGACTCGTCCAATAAAGAATGACTTTATTGACTTGGTACATAAATAACTATTAAAAACTTTTAATTTGTGTAAATTTTCTTCAATTTATTCGAAACGTTGAAAACTTCAATCTACTTAGCAAATAAAACAACAATCGCAATTTAAATATCAAGACAAATAGTAATTTCGCTTCTTCTCATTTTGAATTCGTCCTCATCGTCAGTTTTCAATTCTTTGATTATAGTACGTTATGTATATATTAGGTTAGTCGTTTTATGCACATTCAGCTTGTACTACAGTTACAGAAGCTTGTTACATTAATTAGTTTAGTTTTGCCAACCCGACAAGAAGATGTTCGTATCAAACTTATGTAATTAGAAGGTATGCTGCCAACGTGTGTCTATAGTATGTAATGGAGCATGAGCTAGTTACATACAAGTTCAATTTAGTAATTCCATGTGAATTTGGATTAGACGAAATAGTTTGTGCAGTTTGTATTATTAATTTTCGGGAATGAAAATATCGTACAAAAATACATTTTGTGAATGAAATGAAAAAACACAAAAGATTCATGTAATGGAACACAGAATATCAAAATATACACATGAACGCCGAACATGAAAGAGTAGAGCATGATAAGAAATACAAAACAAAGAAGACTAGAAAATGAAAAAACCATTAAAAACAAAACAAAGCATGGAAAAAAACAACAGAAAGTATAGAATATAAAAATCCCAACAGAAAAAAGTGAAGCTACAGAACCAGTAAAAAAGAGATCCATTGCACAACAAAAAGAAAACATGTACATGAAGCATGGAAAAACGAGAAAGAACACAAAATATCTGAGAATGAAAAGCAAGAAAATGGAAAGCATAACATAGAGCAAACACACAGAACAGAAGAAACCATAGTTTATACAAATAGGACCTCAAAAGATATGCATTCAATTCAGTAATTCCATGTGAATTTGGATTATACGAAATAGTTTGTGCAGTTTGTATTATTAGTTTTTGGGAGTGAAAATATCGTACAATAGTATATTATACACCATGGTAGTGAAGACTATTATTATTGACCGAGCACCAAGATTAATGGGCTCGTTTACTGAAATTTTTAAATCACTTTCAACTGTCGTAAAACAAAGTACTAAGGATAAAAATATGCTTCTGAAAGTTTCATGTCAATGTAATATGTCGTTCTCCTAATACAACCAATTAAACAAGCATACCGTAGCGGGGCGAAGACTATGACTGTGACGTCACCTCATATGAAAGTTAATGTGCACTAACATTACGCTTCTGACTGTAACGTGCCTCGCGTAGAATTTATTCAATTGGAATTACTTACAAAATTTTTGTGTTAATGAAATAAAATGTGTAGACCTAATTAAAAAAAAAGACTCATTAAATCTTCCAGAAGTGGACTTGCTAATGATTATGAAGTTTTTTAATAAAAAACAAGAGTTTATTAAATTATAATTTTATACTATGTGACAAATTGTTTTTGGCTGTTTTCCGGCAAGAATGATTGAAAATGTCAATATTTTTATAAATACATGCTCTCTCAAATAATATACAGGGTGATTCCAGATGTTTTATTTTATTCCTGGTCTGGTGGACAAAGTTACGGAGATAACGCTACAGGTTACTCAGTAAAAAATTGCAATTTTTTTAACTGCAGACTGCCCAATTAAAGGAGCTTCTCCAAATGCTATTTATGATGAATGTGTAGTGGAAATTAAATCACCAATGTTGAAAAGAACAAGAAAAACTTATTTTAATGAAGCAGGTAATATTTGTTCCAAATGTTTACGTCAGATTCAAATGCACATGCACCTCACTGTTAAAAAAAGCGATATTTGTTAGAGCTCATCCGGACTTTGAATCAAATAAAATAATTTCTTTCAAAACATTTAATATACGCCAGTTTTGTTGATGATCTACTGAAAAGGATTACCTTTTTTTTGGAAAAAAAGCAGTATTTAATAAAATTCAATTTGTGAAGGACTGACCCATCATTTTATTAAATAATTTTGAACATTGATAACACCACAAGCTATAAGAACAATATTTTTTTTTATTTAAGAAAAATAAAGCGCATCATTCCTTTAGGTTATTAGCGCTACCAAATGAACAATAAATATTTAAATATTAAGTACTACTACAGTAAAGATATATATGTAAAAAACAATTTTGGTAATAAATTAAACTTTGTGTAGAAACTGAATAGCACGTAGATAAGCTACCAAGTTTTCCATATTGTACTCTTCTCCTAGCAAGTGATATAATATTATCTACTGTTTTCAATGAATTTAGATTAATACAAGCGTGTGGTTTTCAATGACCCTCTCAATATGGATTCACAACGTATTTTATAAGGTAAGCATGTTGACTTATCACTGAATGCTTTGAGTCTTTTTATTCTTTTCTGTCATTGCTTCCGTTATTACTAGAAGTAATTGCTGAGTTTGGTAAAATCAACCCACAACAACGAATGATTCTCCACCAACACAATGCAACTTCACGCAGTACGAAAAATAATTGAGTTTTCAAAGCGAGGAAACATTGAACTGCTGGACCATCCATTTCCAACCACTTCTCTACTTTTCCAAGAATTTGAAATGAGCTGCGTGGTCAAAGGTTCCAGTCCCCAGAAAAGGAAGTCAACGAATTCAAAAGTGGAATAACTGCTTCCAGAATTGGTTCAAAAGGATGCAAAAATGCATTTCTCTTTGTGGAGAATACTTTGAAAAACAGCGTTTAGAAGCTATCTACTTTTTATGCAAGATATAAAAAAAACCCTAACAAATAAAAATTGTGCAAGTCGAGAATGTAAGTAAGCTGAAGACGGCTCTGCTTTATGATCTTCAAATCGGATTGTAGTAATAGTAAAGTACATCGCAAAGAGAAATCACTTTTTTATTGAAATGAAGAGCTGAGAGTGTCCCATACAGATAAGCCATTTAGAATATGATTAAAACGAAATCAAGGTCTTAACACATTAATTTTTTCTTCAACCAATTTATTAAATTTTTAAT